>JAODAL010020123.1:0-70261 GCA_025379985.1 Phyllomedusa bahiana
AGAAAGAGGGGAGCCACATGAGACGCTCTGAAAACCATCTTTCATTATGTAGCAGAAGAGGAACAGAGGAAAAGGACTTGCCAGCAGCTTCCTGCACACAAGGAGGGGGTTGAAGGACTGACCACATAATGCAGGTCCCAATATATACCCTGTGTGGAGACTACCTGACTACGGAGGAAAGGGGGGGGAAAGCCTTAGAGCTGAAAGGGCTTTTCTATGAAATGTCAGTATGTCAATGTTAAGCATTGTGAATGTATTGTTTTGTATTATTTTTACTAAAATACATTTTTTTTTTTCATTCCCAGTTTTATTTTTTTAATGAGGAAAAATGGTAGGGATGAAGCTGATTTGGGGAGCTTGAAAAACCCCCGATTAGGTGAGTCCCGCTTGAAAAGTGTCTGAAAGGGGGGTACCACAAAGTGAGGGGGAAAACCGTGCAGAAAATCTTTTTAAAGTAATTGTGGGAAACCCCGAAACTATCGGTTGTGAGGCTGTGGAGAAAGGAAGCCCCTGCAGTTTTTCTCCATTAAAAATTTTGCTCAGACTTATCACACTCCCCTTCACAGCGCCAAACAAAATTTTCACCTCCCTTTTTCAACCTTTACACAACCACCCAAAAACCCTGTTTGAACCTTCCACCCCCTTCCGGGCCTAACGTCAGGCCCCCGGTCTCTGCCCTCTGGCGAGGCCGGCCACTCACTTAAAAGACAAAATTGACAGTACGGCATAACATCCATCAAAAACCCAAGCAAAACCCCACCGTCCCCCCCCGACATCCTTAGTGTTTCTCAGCCTTGACCCAACGCAAAAGACAAAGTATCCGGCTTTCCTTCTGCTCGCTCCCCCACCTGCTCTGCACCCCACCCCTCCCACTTTTCCATCTATTTCTCCCTACCTCCTCCCCTTTACGCAATCTGCCTCTCATCTCCACGTTTTTCCTCCTCCTTTTAAACAGGACTATAATCCCCTCTAAAAAAAAAACCCTCCTGGACCCTCCGGCCCTCCCAAATCTACCGACCGTCCAAACCCTTTCCCCTTTATTCTAGCCCGGGAACGCGGGTTCTCTCCCCAAACCCGTATCTCTCTGCAAATTCTTCTGGATCCTCTAAAACCCTTTTCCCCGCTTTTACACCCACAGAAAAGTCTAGTTAAAGTCTCTAACGCTCCAACTGCAAATTTTAGGGCAATATGTTGTTGGTTTTTTTGGATTCTCTGCAGCATTTGCACGTTGAAACCCTTTTTCTCCTCAGCTGCTCAACTTTTGGCCCCCCGGACACTGCTCTCGCTTGGTTTTTCTTCCTCCCTCTGACCCCTTCTTCAGGTTAATTTGAGGGTTTTACTTCCTCCCCTCCCTTTTGCCGTAGGGGGCCCTAGGGGTCGTTTGGGCCCCTCCTCTTTCATCTATACACCCCATTGGCCAAAAACCCTCGTAATTTGGTTCCAGTACCCCCCTACGCTTGACACTCAATTAAACACCTTTCCCGAGACCTCCTCCCGCCCGCTACAAACACAGTGGGCTTTTCCCCTGCTCTGAATCATGTCCCCTTTTCCCTTTCCCAAATAACCCCCACCAAAACGAACTTCTTTTTTCCCCCCCTCTGCTAACCAAAACCCCATCTGCTATTTCTCTCTAGTTTGGCATCCCAAAACACCAGGCAGCGGGGCCCTGTCTTGGGGGTTTTTAGACTCTGATCTGACCCTTCCCCTATATCCAATCCTTGCCCCCTCCTGCCTTGCCCTCAAAAAAAAATCCCAGAATCCGCCTTTTTTCACTGTGGAAAAAAAATCAAAAATCCATTGTTGCTTTATTAAACTCGTCTTGCTACTTTTAAATCCTTCTTTTTGGTTTCCACTCTCGAAACCTCCCCTCCCAACCATCCTGAATGCACACCCCGGCTTTTTTTTTTCTCTCCACCGCTATAATGAGCCCCGGGGCGTGCTAACAGATTATCCAAAGGGTGTGCCCCCAATGAAATGCCTGCCCCCGAGCCCACTGCTCACCCCGGCTGCCCCCACTCACTGAGAGCGCCCCTTGTTGGATCTTTTTACCAATGTGCGGGCTACTGTTTCCGACTCCGCGGGCCCCCCCGTGATGCTCGCTTGCACGGGGGGGGTGTATTCGTGGCTGCAGCGTTGTTGAAGCTGGAGGAAGGGCTGGAGGGGAGAAAGGCGCAGAAAGCCTCAGGGGGCTGAATCCTCCCCTAACCCCCCTTCCTCCCCCTCCTCCTGCTCAATATTTTGATGAACCCTGCAGAGTGCCATGAGGTATTTAGGAGGTGGGGGGTTTTTTTATGATTGAAAAATGTGTACTGTTGGGGGCCAGTATAACAAGGCGACTGTGGTAGCTCTGTGTGACCCCAGAGCTAACCACGGCTCTTTTTTCAGAGATTATATATTGCCCCCAATAGAATGTTTTTAATATAATTTGTGTCCCAGAGGCTGACAGCTACAATTTTAAAAGATCAGCTCTGTGGGTCAGCAGTATTATTTTTATTTTTTTGTACACCCTTTTGATTATTAATAAATTTATACAACCACAAAATATAATGTGTAGTAAGGGTTTCAAGATATTAATTTTGAAATGTGCCCACAGAGGTTCTTTTTTATGTAATTGTCATCTCTGTATCTAAAAGAACGTGTACTGATATTGTGCTCCGACTTAATGAAAAATTTTTTTTAAAAAGTTTTAAAACTTTAATAATATTAAAAGTTTAATCAAACCCTTATTGTCTTTGAATAATAAAAAAAAGGTTACACAATTGGTATCGTGCGTGTCTAAAAAGTAAGTAATAAAATATAATTTATTATCCCCCGGTAAAAACCTTGGGAAAAAAAAAATGTTTTTTTGTCATTTGGCCTTCTGTATAAAAAATGCAGTAAGTTTGGCGCTTAGCAAAAAACACCCCAATAGAAACCCAACCAGAGCTTTAGAAACCAATGCCCTAGCAACCAATCAGCCCCCTAGTAACAGTCGGCCCCCACAGCCACCAATCAGGCCATAGCGACCATCAGAGCCCATAGCAACCAATAGTGCCCATAGCCACAATCAGACCCCATAGCCCACCAAAAAATTCGGGCCCCATAGCAATCAATCAGGCCCATAGAACCCAAATCGGCCTAGAAACCCAATCGGTCCTAGCGCCCGAATTCCCTTCCTTTCTTATATGTCTAAAAAAAAATAAGAGCTGGCTTGATTTTTTGCTATGGGTCTGATTGGTGGCTGTGAGTTGTTTGGTTGCTTTGGGCTCTGTTGGGTGGTTTGGGTCTGATTGGTGGTTGAGTCTGTTGGTTGCTATGGGCTTGTTTGGTGGTATGGGTCTGTTTGGTGTTTTATGGGCTTGTTGGTGGCTAGGGCTCGATTAGTTGCTATGGCTTTGATTGGTTGCTATGGGCTTGATTAGTTGTTTGGGGCTCTGTTTTTGTTGCTATGGGTTGTTTGGGTTTTGGCTTGGGTTCTGTTGGTGTATGAGCTCGTTGGTGGTATGGGCTTTTGATTGGGGGCCCTAGAGCTCGTTTGGTTGCTATGGGCTGATTGGTGGCTATGAGCTTGATTGGGGGGCTTGGGCTCTGTTGGTGGTATGGGCTTGATTGGTGGCTATGAGTTTCTGATTGGTTATGGGTCTGTTGGTGGTTTGGGGTCGGGTTGGTTAATATGGGTCGGGTTGGTTGTATGGGATTAAATACCCCCCTGCTATTGGGGACTATTAAACTAATAAGGGGGGCAATATTCTGTTACCTATGAGGTGGCCTATTACTACCTCCGGGGGTACCTATATACCTAGTACAAATAATGTACTTATATCCCTCCCTAAAGGGACTACATCCCTACCTAAGAGGGATTAATACCTCCCTATGGGGGGGTCTATCCTCAGAAAATAATGGGCAGCTTATGGGAAAACATGATCCCCATCCCCCAAGCAGGCACCGGCTCCCCTGTCCAGGAAAGCAGATTTCTGTGGGGATGGGGTATCGATGTTTTTTGTATAAGCCCCCTTGTTGTGAAGGGACATACTAGACACCCCCAAACCCAAATAGGGAGGTAAGTATACGGTGCTGGAAGAAGTCTCATGGCGGCCTGGTAGTATTATTGCGTGACTGGTAGTCACATGTGGTGGCATTTGGCCCGTCTGGAGGGTTATTTTTCCCCATGTATAATATTATTGGGCCCTTTGGTATTGTGTTTTTTTTTTAACAATCATATGTATGGTTATTTGTTTTTCCCTGTATAGGTTTTTTTGTTTGGTAACTGTAGAGTGATTTGTAAGGTATTTGTTTTCATACAAGATCGGTGCTATTGAAAAAAAATTGTCGTGCTGACCTCTTCAATGATTGGGTGTTTGGGAAAATCTTGTGGGGAAATTTGTGTAAAATTATTGATGGAAAATACTTTTTTTTCTATTTTAAAATCTGCTGCGTTCCAATTGGCGTAAAAAAATGGGTTTTTTGAACCTGCCCCTGCAAAAAAGTAACAGAGGGCCCGGGCCCCGGATGTTTTGGGCCTACAACGCCCTGCTGTGCCCTTTCCTGGTTTGTCACTGCATGGTTGTATCCAGTAAGAATAAACATAAATTTTAAAACTTCACCATAAAGCTTCCCAGTGTGCACCCCCCTACATTCCCCCTCATCCTGTCTTCCACCCCGCCGCCCCCTCCGCTCAGTACGGCATCAAAATACAGACTACAATATCCGAACCTCCCCTGCCCGTCTTCAAGTTTTTTAAAGTGCTGCACCATTTTTGGAAAAACTACCACGTACCAGGCACAATCCCCAATTGCGTTTTTAAGAGTGTCGAAAACAATTTTCAGGCAGGCCTACCAAAAACCCCTAATTTTTTTAAACCCCCCCCTTCTATCACACAATTTGTCACCCTACACTAGGGCATAAGGACTTATTGATTAGATGTACAGCTGGGGGCAGGTTTACCAAAATTTTTAGTAAACCCCAAAATTTAAAAGCATGGGGGCCCTTTTTTAAATTTTAAAAACTCCCCTTTGTTTCCCCCCGGCCCCTCTTAGATTGTAAACTCTTGGGAGGGCCCCCACACCTTGTGTCTCACGAAGTAGCTTTCACTGTGTAATGTCTGTCTTTTTGTCTGTAATTTTACCCCCTTTCATTGTAAAATGCTGCAAAATATGTTGGGGCTATATAAATAAAAATTATTTTTTAATCAGATGCAAGAAAACCATTCAAAAAACAAAAATGTGTTTGGACTTGAGCCTTCTGCTCGGTGGTAGAAAGTTTTTTTTAAAAGTGAGCTGCGCCCTTGTTACAGGATCCAAAAGCATGCTGAAGAAAGTGAAAAAAGTGCTTCGCTAGCCTGCGACGATACCACGGCCTCCACCAGCAGTGCAACCAGCCTAAAAACAGAAACGATGCGCCTTCTGTCCAACATCAAAGTAATCACAAATCAAATGTGATATGTTGCAAATGTGCAAGTACATATGCAAAAGACATGTAAATTGTACATGTGATGAATGCAAACAGTAAATTTGCACTTGAACTATTTCACATATTATATAGAAAAAAAATAGACTTTTTTTTTTTTAATTTAATAATATATTATCTTACATACAGTTTGATTTTTTTTAATTATAGTAGTTTACAGTTTATAAAATATTTTTTTGTGCAAATGTGCCAATATGCATGAATCATGCATGAATTATGCATATAAGACATGTAATACATTTTTTGACAGAAAAAATAATAAACATTACGGTTTTTGATTTAATTTCATTTGTTTATGAACAGGTCACATACCAGTATAATAATGCAAAAGAATTTCAAATAAAACACTTAAAATTAGTTAAAATCCAGACTTTAATAGCCGGTCAAAAATGACCGGAACATTTTATGTGTATAGAGTGCTAGAAGACAGCAGGGTTAAAAGAGCATTATCTTTCATAAATTTTATATTGCTAACAATGCCAGTTCATGTGGGAAGCAAGAATATAAAATTGACATATGTCATCATACTAAGACCAGATCGCATAGAAGACGTTTAAAAAGTTTGAATGACCCTTAATACGCTACTGCTATCCCTTACGTACTTGGGAGTCCTTGAACTATGGGTTGAAGACGAGTATCAACCCAACAGCTCAATTTTTCATTCAAAGGGCCGTTGCTTGATATCATCGGACGTAATTTGGGTGGGAATTCACCCTTGTGTGTTTTTGGGCTACCGTAAAAAACGGGGACTATGGTTTTTTTTTCAGAAATATAAATCTTAATTTTCTCAGATATAACCCCCATACTAAAGACTTCATCCAAAAGTTTATTCAATTTGGTACTCATGCTCTTGGTGGTGTCATTATCTAATCTACAATACGTATAGTTATCATCAAGAACATTTAAAGAGGTTTTGCAAAGAGGGCTGTTCCCTACCGCACACGCTGCGGCTGGCTCCCTGGGTCCCGAGATCGGGGCGTTCTCTACTTCTACTTCTGAAAAAACCCGCCCTCTAGACGGCATTTAGTGAGCGTCATCCGCCACCGCGTTTCGTGCTTGCTCCGAGGCCGAGATCATTTACATCCAAGGGGGGGGCCCTTTTTCGGATGCGGGAGGAGCGGATGCGGTCTAGATGAGTGTATGGATGATGTGTTCGGCCAGACGCAGAGATCCGTGCTGCCGACGATGTTTGCGCTATTTTTTCCACTTGTGTCTCCCTGTACCTCCCGGCCTCACCATCTCCTCTCTTTCCTGGTAGTTAGGTTTGTTTAGGGCTCTGAAAGCAGGGTTAGTGTTAGAGGTTATAGATAGGGTTAGGGTTATAGATAGGGTTAGGGTTATAGATAGAGGTAGGGTTAGGGTTAGAGGTAGGGTTAGGGTGAGAGGTAGGGTTAGAGGTAGGGTTAGAGGTAGGGTTAGGGTTAGAGGCAGGGTTAGAGGTAGGGTTAGGGTTAGAGCTAGGGTTAGGGTAAGAGGTTGGGTTAGAGATAGGGGTAGGGTTATAGATAAGGTTAAGGTTAGAGGTAGGGTTATAGATAGGGTTAGGGTTATAGATAGGGTTAGAGGTAGGGTTAGGGTTAGAGGTAGGGTTAGGGTTAGAGGTAGGGTTAGGGTTAGAGCTAGGGTTAGGGTTAGAGCTAGGGTTAGAGGTAGGGTTAGGGTTAGAGGTAGGGTTAGGGTTAGAGGTAGGGTTAGGGTTAGAGGTAGGGTTAGAGTTAGGGTTATAGATAGGGTTAGGGTTAGAGGTAGGGTTAGGGTTAGAGGTAGGGTTATAGATAGGGTTAGGGTTAGAGGTAGGGTTAGGGTTAGAGGTAGGGTTAGGGTTATAGCTAGGGTTATGGTTATAGCTAGAGTTAGGGTTAGGGTTATAGATAGGGTTAGGATTAGAGGTAGGGTTAAGGTTAGAGGTAGGGTTAGGGTTAGAGGTAGGGTTAGGGTTATAGGTAGGGTTAGGGTTAGAGGTAGGGTTAGGGTTAGAAGTAGGGTTAGAAGTATCGGTTTGGTCTAGTATGTTGGTGATGGTGGTGAGTCGCGCGCAAGTGTAGATTTGATGTTATTGTGGTTCATGGGCATTAGAGATAGAGAGAGATAGAGAGAGCCTATAACGATCAGGGTCTAGCACGCTCCTCTATTAGTGTGTGTGTGTGTGTGCGCTTTGGGATGTGTGTAGGAGAGGTGTTGTGTAGTCGGGTAGGGGTAGTAGACTGTGGGTTAGGGTTAGATGTGTGGTTGGGTTTAGAGTGTAGGCGTTAGGGTTAGAGGTAGGGTTAAGGGTTTTATAGCATAGGGTTAGAGATATGGGTTTAGGGGTTAGAGGTAGTGTTAGGGTTAGAGGTAGGGTTTGGGTTATAGATAGGGTTAGAGGTAGGGTTAGGGTTAGAGGTAGGGTTAGGGTTATAGATAGGGTTAGGGTTATAGTTAGGGTTATAGCTAGGGCTAGGGTTATAGTTAGGGTTAGGGTTACCGGGAGGGTTAGGGTTATAGATAGGGTTAGGGTTAGAGGTAGGGTTAGGGTTAGAGAAAGGGGTAGGGTTAGGGTTAGCGGTAGGGTTAGGGTTATAGATAGGGTTATGGTTAGAGATAGGGTTAGGGTTATAAATAGGGTTAGGGTTAGAGGTAGGGTTAGGGTTATAGATAGGGTTAGGGTTATAGCTAGGGTTAGGGTTATAGATAGGGTTAGGGGTAGGGTTAGAGGTAGGGTTAGATGTTGGTTAGGGTTATAGATAGGAAGTTAGGATTAGAGGTAGGGTTAGGGTTAGAGGTAGGGTTAGGGTTATAGCTAGGGTTAGGGTTAGAGGTAGGGTTAGGGTTATAGATAGGGTTAGAGGTAGGGTTAGGGTAATAGATAGGTTTAGAGTTAGAGATAGGGTTAGGGTTATAGATAGGGTTAGGGTTATAGCTAGGGTTAGGGTTATAGCTAGGGTTAGGGTTATAGATAGGGTTAGGGTTAGAGGTAGGGTTAGGGTTAGAGGTAGGGTTAGGGTTATAGATAGGGTTAGGGTTAGAGGTAGGGTTAGGGTTAGAGGTAGGGTTAGGGTTATAGATAGGGTTAGGGTTATTGATAGGGTTAGGGTTAGAGGTAGGGTTAGGGTTGAAGGTAGGGTTAGAGGTAGGGTTAGGGTTAGAGGTAGGGTTAGGGTTAGAGGTAGGGTTAGGGTTAGAGGTAGGGTTAGGGTTAGAGGTAGGGTTAGGGCTAGAGGTAGGGTTAGGGTTATAGATAGGGTTAGGGTTAGAGGTCGGGTTAGGGTTAGAGATAGGGTTAGAGGTAGGGTTAGGGTTAGAGGTAGGGTTAGGGTTAGAGGTAGGGTTAGGGTTAATGCTAGGGTTAGGGTTATAGCTAGGGTTAGGGTTATAGATAGGGTTAGGGTTAGAGTTAGGGTTAGAGGTAGGGTATTAGGGTTAGAGGTAGGGTTAGGGTTAGAGGTAGGGTTAGGGTTATATGTAGGGTTAGGGTTAGCGGTAGGGTTAGGGTTAGAGATAGGGTTAGGGTTAGAGGTAGGGTTAGGGTTAGAGGTAGGGTTAGGGTTATAGATAGGGTTAGGATTAGGGTTATAGATAGGGTTAGGGTTAGAGGTCGGATTAGGGTTAGCGATAGGTTTAGGGTTATAGATAGGGTTAGGGTTAGAGGTAGGGTTAGGGTTAGAGGTAGGCTTAGGGTTATAGATAGGGTTAGGGTTAGAGGAAGGGTTAGGGATAGAGATAGGGTTAGGGTTAGAGGTAGGGTTAGGATTATAGATAGGGTTAGGGTTATTGATAGGGTTAGGGTTAGAGGTCGGATTAGGGTTAGCGATAGGTTTAGGGTTATAGATAGGGTTAGGGTTAGAGGTAGGGTTAGGGTTAGAGGTAGGCTTAGGGTTATAGATAGGGTTAGGGTTAGAGGAAGGGTTAGGGATAGAGATAGGGTTAGGGTAAGAGGTAGGGTTAGGGTTAGCGATAGGTTTAGGGTTATTGTTAGGGTTAGAGGTAGGGTTAGGGTTGAAGGTAGGGATAGAGGTTGGCTTAGGGTTAGGCGTAGAGGTAGGGTTAGGGTTAGAGGTAGGGTTAGGGTTAGAGGTAGGGTTAGGGTTAGAGGTAGGGTTAGGGTTATAGATAGGGTTAGGGTTAGAGGTCGGGTTAGGGTTAGAGATAGGGTTAGGGTTAGAGGTAGGGTTAGGGTTAGACGTAGGGTTAGGGTTAGAGGTAGGGTTAGGGTTAATGCTAGGGTTAGGGTTATAGCTAGGGTTAGGGTTATAGCTAGGGTTAGGGTTATAGATAGGGTTAGGGTTATAGCTAGGGTTAGGGTTATAGATAGGGTTAGAGGTAGGGTTAGGGTTAGAGGTAGGGTTAGGGTTAGAGGTAGGGTTAGGGTTAGAGGTAGGGTTAGGGTTAGAGATAGGGTTAGGGTTAGAGGTAGGGTTAGGGTTAGAGGTAGGGTTAGGGTTATAGATAGGGTTAGGATTAGGGTTATAGATAGGGTTAGGGTTATAGATAGGGTTAGGGTTAGAGGTAGGGTTAGGGTTAGAGATAGGGTTAGGGTTAGAGGTAGGGTTAGGGTTAGAGGTTAGGGTTAGAGGTAGGGTTAGGGTTATAGCTAGGGTTAGGGTTATAGCTAGGGTTAGGGTTATAGCTAGGGTTAGGGTTATCGATAGGGTTAGGGTGAGCGGTAGGGTTAGGGTTATAGATAGGGATAGGGTTAGATGTAGGTTTAGGGTTATAGATAGGGTTAGAGGTAGGGTTAGGGTTAGAGGTAGGGTTAGGGTTATAGCTAGGGTTAGGGTTAGAGGTAGGGTTAGGGTTAGAGGTAGGGTTAGGGTTAGAGGTAGGGTTAGGGTTATAGCTAGGGTTAGGGTTAGAGGTAGGGTTAGGGTTATTGATAGGGTTAGGGTTAGAGGTAGGGTTAGGGTTATAGATAGGGTTAGGGTTAGAGGTAGGGTTAGGGTTATAGATAGGGTTAGGGTTAGAGGCAGGGTTAGAGGTAGGGTTAGGGTTAGAGGTAGAGTTAGGGTAAGACGTAGGGTTAGGGTTATGGTTATGGCTAGGGTTAGAGTAAGAAGATAGGGGTTAGAGGTAGGGTTAGATTTAGTGTTAGGGTTATAGTTAGGGTTAGAGTTTAGGGTTTATAGCTAAGGGTTATGTTATTATGTATAGGTTTAGGGTTTATATATAGGGTTAGGGTTATGCTGAGGGTTTTAGAAGGTAGGGTAAGGGTTAGCGATATGTTTAGGGTTATAGCTAGGGTTAGGGTTATAGATAGGGTTAGAGGTAGGGTTAGGGTTAAAGCTAGGGTTAGAGATAGGATTAGGGTTAGAGTTAGGGTTATAGCTAGGGTTAGGGTTATAGCTAGGGTTATAGCTAGGGTTAGGTTTATTGCTAGGGTTAGAGTTTTAGATAGGAATAGGGTAATAGATAGGGTTAGGGTTATAGTTAGGTTTATAGGTAGGGTTAGAGGTAGGGTTAGGGTTAGCGATAGGGTTAGAGTTATAGCTAGATATAGGGTTATAGCTAGGGATAGGGTTATAGGTAGGGTTAGGATTATAGCTAGGGTTATAGCTAGGGTTTATGGTTTATAGCCTAAGGGGTTTAGGGTTTTTAGCTAGGGTTTAGGGTTAAAAAGCTAAGGGTTTATGTATAGTGTTAGAGTTTTTAGAAGAGGGTTAGGGTTATAGCTAGGGTTATAGCTAGGGTTAGGGTTATAAGCGTAGGGTTTAGAGGTTTAGGGTGAGAGGAAGGGTTTAGGTTATAGATAGGGTTAGAGTTAGAGCTAGGGTTAGGGTTATAGCTAGGGTTAGGATTATAGCTAGGGTTAGGGTTATAGCTAGGGTTAGTGTTATAGCTAGGGTTAGGGTTATAGGTAGGGTTAAGGTTATAGCTAGGGTAAGGGTTAGGGTTATAGCTAGGGTTAGAGTTAGGGAATTTAGAAGGTAGGGGTTAGGAGTAAGAGGTTAGGGTTTATAGGTTATAGCTAGGGTTAAAGGTTTACGCTAGTGTTAAGGGTTTATCGCCCTATGGTTTAGGGTTTTATCAGCTAGGGTTAGGGGTAAATGGCTAGGGTTTGAGTAGAGGATTAGGTTAGGGTTATATGTAGGGTTAGAGTTAAGTGTTAGGTTTTATACAAGGTTAGGGTTATAGATAGGTTTTAGGGTTATTAATAATAAGGGTTCGGGTTTTTATAGCTAGGCGGTTAAGCGGAAAGGTTAGAGATAGGTTTTATAGCTAGGATAGGGTTTTATAGCTAGGTTAGGGTTAATAGATTAGGGTCAGGGTTTATAGCTAGGGTTAAGGGTTTAAATAGCTAGGGTTTTAGGGTTTAAGATAGTGTTTATAGCCTAGGTTATGGTTATATATGGTTTAAGGGTTATGCTAGGGTTAGTTAATAGAATATGGATTAGGGTTATAGCTAGGGTTAGGGGTTATAGCTAAGATTAGGTTTTTATGGCAAGGGTCAGAGTTAGGTTTAGTTTTAAAGAAGTGGGTTAGGTAGATGTAAGGGTTTAGAGGAAGGGTTAGTTTAGAGTTTAGGGTTTTATAGCTTTAGGGTGTTATAGGCTATGGTAAGGGTTTTTTATAGCTAGGGTTAGAGTTATGCCTAGGTTTGGTTAAAGCTAGGGTTAAGGGTTAAAGCTAGGGTAGGGTGTATAGCTAAAGCGTAGGGTTTTTAAAGCTAAGTTTAGGTTTATGGGCGTAGGTTGAGGTTAGGGTGTATAGATAGGGTTTAGAGGTTTATAGCTATGTTAAGGTTTATAGCTAGGGTTACGAGTTATAGCTAGGCGGTTAGGTTATAAGCTTGGTTTAGAGGTTTATAGCCTAGGGATTAGGGTTTATTGCTAGGTTAGGGTTAATGCTAGGGTTTAGAGATAGGTGTTTTTAGGGTTAGAGGGTAAGGGTTTAGAGTTTAGGGTTATCGCAATGAGGTTATGTTTATATGCTTAGAGTTAGGGGTAATAGGAGGGTTAGGGTTAATAGCTAGGGTTTAGGTGTTATAAGCTATGGTTAGGGTTATAGCTACCGGTTTTTTTATGGTTTATAGCTAGGGTTAGAGGTAGGGTTATAGCTAGGGTTAGGGTTATAGCTAGGGTTAGCGGTAGGGATAGGGTTAAGGTTATAGCTAGAGTTAGGGTTATAGATAGGGTTTAGGGTTTAGATAGGTTTTTTAAGAGGAAGGGTTTAGAGGTAGGTTATGAGGGTAGGGTTAGGGTTTATAGCTTTAGGGTTTTTAGGGTTATAAGCTAGGGTTTAAGGGTTTAAAGCTAGGGTAAGGGCTATAACTAGGCTTTAAGGGTTATAGAAAGGGTTTTTTAGGGTTATAGATAGGTTAGAGTTATAAGCTAGGGTTAGGTTTATAGCTTAGGTTAGATTTTTTATAGAATAGGTTAGTGTTATAGCTAGGGGTTAGGGTTTTATAGCTTAGGTTTAGGATATGGTTATGGTTTAGAAGGTAATGGTTGAGAGTTAGGGTTTATAGCTAGGGTTAGGGTTATGGCTAGGGTTAGGGTTATAGCTAGGGTTAGGGTTATAGCTAGGGTTAGGGTTATAGATAGGGTTATAGCTAGGGTTAGGGTTATATATAGGTTTAGGGTTATAGCTAGGGTTAGGGTTATAGATAGGATTAGGGTTATAGCTAGGGTTAGGGTTATAGCTAGGGTTAGGGTTATGGCAAGGGTTAGAGTTAGGGTTAGGTTAAAGATAGGGTTAGGGTTAGATGTAGGGTTAGAGGAAGGGTTAGGTTTAGAGTTAGGGTTATAGCTAGGGTTATAGCTAGGGTTAGGGTTATAGCTAGGGTTAGGGTTATAGCTAGGGTTAGGGTTATAGCTAGGGTTAGGGTTAAAGCTAGGTTTTATGGTTAAACTAAGGGTAGGGTTAAAAGCCTAGCGTTATGGTTAAGCTAGAGTTTAGGGTTATGGCTAGGGTTAGAGTTTTAGGGTTATAGATAGGGTTTAGAGGTTATAGCTCAGGGTTAGGGTTATAGCTAGGGGTTACAAGTTATAGCTAGGGGTTCGGGTTATAGCTAGGGTTTAGAAGTATAGCTTAGGGTTAGGGGTTATAGCTAGGGGGTTAGGGGTTATGGCTTAGGGTTAGAATAGGGTAAGAGTAGGGTTAGAGTTAGGGTTTATAGCTATGTTTTATGGGTTATAAAGCTTAGGGTTAGAGGTATGGTTAGGGGTTTAAAAGCTAGGGGTATGGGTTAATAGCTAGGGTTAGGGTTTATACTTACGGATAGGGTTTAATAGCAAAGTTTAGAGGTAGGGTTATAGGTAAGGGTTAATAGCTTAGGGTTTTAGGGTTATAAGCTAAGGGTTAGAGGTAGGGATAGGCGGTTGTAAGTTTTATAGCTCGATTTAGGGTAAGGTGTTATAGAGAGGGTTAGGGTTATAGATAGGGTTAGGAGGTAGGGTTAGGGTTATAGCAAGGGTTTAGGGTTTATAGCTAGGGTTTAGGCTAAAGCTAGGCTTAGGTATATATATAGGTTAACGGTTAATAGCTAGGGGTATTAGGTTTATAGTAGGTTTTTAGGGTTATAGACTAGGGTTTATTTTAGAGTTATAGATAGGATTAGGGTATAGCTAGGGTTTATGGGTTATGCAGGGTTAGGATTTATGTTAGAGTAGAGTAAGGAGGTTTAGAGTTAGGGTTATAGCTAGGTTTTTAGGGGATTATGGCTTATTGTAGGTTATGGCTTAGGGGTTAGGGGTTTATGGCTAGGGTTAGGTTTTAAAAGATATGGTAGGTTAGACAGTATGGTTTAGGAAGTGTTAGGTTTAGAGTTATGGGTTATAGCAATGGTATGGGTTATAGCTAGGGTTATGGTTTATAGCTTAAGGGTTTAACGCTAGGTGGGTTAGGGTTTTATAGCCTAGGGTTAGGGTTATTGCTAGGGTTGAGAAGGTAGTGGTTAAATAGATAGGGTTTAGAGTTTATAAGCTAGGGTATAGTGGTTGAATAGCTAGGGATGTAGGTTTATAGCTAGGTTAGGTATGGCTAGGGTTTAGAGTTAAGGGTTAGAGATAGGGTTAGAAGTGAGGATTAGGGTTATAGCTAGGGTTAATTTTATAGATAGGGTTAGAGGTAGGGTTAGGGTTTTAGAGAAGGATTTAGGGTTTTTAGAGTTTTTTAGGGTTATAGCAAGGGTTTATGATAATAGCAGGGTTAGGGGTTATGGAGTAGGGTTTTGAAGGGTAGGGTTTAGAGATAGGGTTAGAGGTAGGATTAGGGTATAGATAAGGGATAGGGTATAGCTAAATGTTTAAGGATATGCTAGGGTTTTACAGCTAGGGTTAGGGTTTATAGCTAAGGGTTTTTAGAGGTAGGGGTTAGGTGTTAGCGAATAGGTATTTTAGGGTTATAGGCGAGGGTAGAGGTAGGGTTAGGGTTAAAGCTAGGGTTAGGGTTAGAGATAGGATTAGGGTTAGAGCTAGGGTTATAGCTAGGGTTAAGGTTTTAGCTAGGGTTTTAGGGTAATAGCTAGGTTTTTATGGTTAAGTTTAGAGATAGTGTTTATATGGTTTAAGCTATGTTAATAGCTTAGGGTTAAGGGTTATAGCTAGGGTTTTTTAAAAGGGTAGGGGTTTTTAGGGGTTTGGAAGTTATGCTAGGGTTAGGGTTTATAGCTAGGTTTAGGATTAAAGCTAGTGGTTTAGGTGTTTTATTATCTAGTTTTATAGAGTTAGGGATAGAGGTAGGGTTTATGGTAAGAGGTAAGGGTTAGGGGTAAGAAGTAGGGTTAGGTTTTTTATAGCTAGGTTTAGTTTATCGCTAGGGTTTTAGCTAGGTTGGGTTATAGCTAGGGTTAGGGGTTTTATGCTAGTAGAGTAGAGATAGGTTTAGGGTTTTAGAGGTAGTGTTAGGGTTATAGATAGGTTTAGAGTTAGGGTTATATAGCTAAGGTTTTAGGGTTTTATAGATAGGTTTAGTGTTTATATAAGGGTTTAGGGTTATAGCTAGGGGGGGGGGGTTAGCGTAGTGATAAGGGTATAAGGTTATAGCTAGATTAGGGTTGATAGATTGGTTAGGTTGTTATGAGATGCATGGGTTAGGGTTAAAGATGGACCCAGGTGTTATAGCTTAGGGTTATATCTAGGAAAGGTTATAAGATCGGGTTATAGCTAGGGTTTTTAGGGTTAGATATTAGGTTTTTAGGTTATAGCGTATGTTAAGGGTATTTTATAGATAGGATTTAAGGGTTATATAGCTATTGGTTTTAGTTATTTATGGCAGGGTTTAGAGGTAGAGATAGGGGTTTAAGGTTAGGTTTTAAGATGTATTGTTTAGGGTTAATAGATAGGGTTAGAGTAGGTTATAGCAAAAGGTTAGGGTTAAAGAAAGGTTTAGGTGTTATATAAGGTTAAGGGTTATAGGCTAAATGGTTAGAGGTATGTAGGGTAGCGATAGGGGGGGTTAGGGTTATAGCTTTGGTTAGGGTTTATAGATAAGGTTTAGTAGGTAAAGGTTAGGGGTTAAAGCTAGGGTTAGAGAATAGTATTAGGGTTCGAGTAAGGGTTATACTAGGTTAGGGTTTTATAGCTAGGGTTTAAAGCCCTAGGTGGTTAAGGTTTTATTGCTTAGGTTAGAGTTTTTTAGATAGTAATAGGGTTAATAGAATAGGGGTTAGGGTTTATAGTTAGGTTTTTATAGGAGGGTTTAGGAGGTAGGGGTAGGGTTTGGCGATAGGGTAAGAGTTATAGCTAGATATAGGGTTAATAGCTGGGAAGGTGTTATAGGTAGGTTTAGGATTTATATGCTAGGTTATAGCTTAGGGTTAGAGGTTTATAGCTAGGGTTTGGTTTTTAGCTAGGGTTAGGGTTAAGCTAGGTGTTTATGGTTATGGTTAGAGTTAGGGTTAGGGTTAGGGTTTTAAAGCTAGGGTTTATAGCTTAGGGTTTAGGGTTAATTGCTAGTGTTTTAGAAAGTTAGGGTTAGAGGTAGGGTTAGGGTTATAAGATAGGGTAGAGTTAAGCTTAAGGGTTTAGGGTTTTATAGCTAGGGTTAGGATTATAGCTAGGTATAGGGTTTATAGCTAAGGTTAGTTTGTTTTTTTTATAAGCTAGGTTAGGTTATAGTAGGGTTTAAGGTTTAAAGCTAGGGTAAGGGTTATGGTTATAGCTAGTGTTTGAGTTAGGATAGATGGTAGGTTAGGGTAAGAGGTAGGTTTAGGGTAATAGAAAGGGTTTTAGGGTTTTATAGCTAGGGTTTAGGTTTTATTCGCTAGGGTTTAGGGGTTATCGCTAGGGTTAGGGTTATAGCTAGGTTGAGGGTTATGGCTAGGGTTTTAAGGTAGAGATAGGGTTTAGGGTTTAGAGTAAGGGTTTAGAGGTAGTGTTAAGGGTTATAGCTAAGTTAGGGTTTTAAAAGAAGGTTAGGGTTATATATAGGGTTTAGGGTTATAGCTAGCGTTAGCGGAAGGGTTTTAGAGATAGGGTTTTTATAGCTAAGGGGTTTTTAAGGGGTTATAGGTAGGGTTTTTTTAGGTTTTTTAAGTAGAATAAGGGGTTCAGGGTTATAGCCTGCTAATGGTTTAGGGTTATAGCTAGGTTAAGGGTTATAGATTAGGGTTTATAGCTAGGGTTAGGGTTATATATAGGTTTAGGGTTATAGATAGGTATAGTGTTTTATAGATAGGATATAGGGTTATAACTTTATGGTTAGTGTTTTTTATAGCTAGGTTAGGGTTTTATGGCAAGGTTTAAGAGTATTTAGGTTAGGTTAAAGAATAGGGTTAGGGTTAATGTAGGTAAGAGAAAAGGGTTAGGTTTTAGGGTTATGGTTTTAGCTAGGTTTTTATAGCCTAGGTTAGTTTTTATAGCTAGGGTTAAAGGGTTTTATAGCTGGGTTAGGGGTTAAAGCTAGGGTTTTTATAGGTTAAAAGCTAGGGGTTTAGGGTTTAAAGCTAGGGTTAAGGGTGATAGCTAGCGAAAGGTTTAATAGCTCTAGAGTTAGGGTTTATGCTTATGTTTAGAGGTTAGGGTTATAGAAATGTTAAGATTTTAATATCTATGTTTAGGGATTTTATAGCTTAGGTGGTTGACAGTTTATAGTAGGGTTAGGGTTAATAGCTAGGGTTTAAGAGTTTATAGGCTTAGGGTTATGGATAAAGTAGGGTGTTAGGGGTTATGGCCTAGGGTTTTTTAGAAATAGGGTTTAGGGTTTTAGAGGTTAGGTTTAGAGTTAGGGTTATAGCTAAGGTTAGTGTTATAGCTAAATGGTTAGGTGTTATAGGTAGGGGTTTTAGGTTTAATAAGCTAAGGGTTATGGTTATAAGCCAGGGTTTTAGTGTTATAGCTAACGGTTATGGTTATAGGCTTAGGGTTAGAGGTAGGGTTATAGCGTAGGATTAGGTAATAGCTAGTGTTAGCGGTAGGGATATGGGTTAAGGTTTATAGCTAAGAGGTTAGGGGTTATAGATAGGGGTTTAGGTGTTATAATAAATGGTTAAGGTAGGGTTAGAGGTAGGGAATGTTATAGCTAGGGTTTTAGGGTAAATGCCCTTAGGGTTTAGGGTTTATAAGCTAGGGTTAGGCTATAGCGTAGGCCTTTAGGGTTATAGATATGGTTAGGGTTATAGATAGGGTTAGGGTTATAGCTAGGGGTTAGGGTTTATAGCTAGGGTTATAGAGTTAATAGATAGGGGGAAATAGGGTTATAGCTATGGTTTTTAGGTTAAAGCTAGGGTTAGGATTATGGTTTTTTAGGGGTAGAGTGTAAGGGGTTTAGAGTTAGTGTTATAGCTAAGGTTTATGTGGTTATGGCGAAAGGGTATTAGGGTAAGTGGCTAGGGTTATGGGCTCAGGGTTTTGTTAAAGAATTATGGGTTCGGGTATTAAGGTAGGGTTTAGAGGAAGGTTAGGTTTAGAGGTTAGGGTTAATAGCTAGGGTTTTAGGGGTTTAAGCTTAGGGGTTAGGGTATTTTAATAGCTATGGATTTAAGCGCTAGGGTTAAGGGTTATAGCTAATGGTATAGGTATATGGCTAGGGTTAAGTGTAGGTTTAAAGATAGGGATAGAGTTTTATTGCTAGGGTTAAAGGTTATAGCTAGGGGTTTAGGGTTTATAAACTAGGTTTTAGGGTTTTTTATGGCTAGGGTTGGCGTTACGGTTAGAGATATGGTTAGAGGGTAGGGGCCCTAGAGTTTAGGGTTTGAGTTTTGGGGTTTAGAGGTAAGGGTTTATGGTTAGAGGTAGGGTTAGAGGTAGGTTTTAGGGGAAGAGGTAGGTTAGAGGGTAAAAGGGTTAGGTGTTTAGAGTTAGGGTCGAGGTAGGGTAGGGGTTATAGGTATGGTTTAGAGTTTATGGCTAGGGTTAGAGGTAGGGTTAGGGTTATAGATAGGGTTAGAGTTATAGCTAGGGTTAGGGTTATAGCTAGGGTTATAGCTAGGGTTAGGGTTATAGCTAGGGTTAGGGTTATAGCTACGTTTAGGGTTATAGCTAGGGTTAGAGGTAGGGTTAGGGTTAAGGTTATAGCTAGGGTTAGGGTTATAGATTGGGGGTTGGTCATTAGAGTAGTGTTATATCTAGGGTTAAGGGTTTTTATACTGAGGTTTAGGGGTCAGATCTCGGTTAGGTCCCCACGCTCGGGTAGGGTTTATATGTTAGACCATAATAATCTTCTTGTCCTGTCAGTGAACAAATTGATTGAAAAAACAAATAAAGATGTCAACTCTATTAAGTCCTGTTCTTAGTTATTAATTACAGCCATGAAAAATCTCCTGACAGCAAGCAGATATTTCTTTAATTTAAAGTTTTGACATTGGTCAAGTAGTTGAAGTAAGAAGATCACTGCCTGTTTTTTTGAGCAGTTAAACACTGTTGGTGTCCACCACCACTTGAAAAGATAATTAAAACCTGGCTTGCTATATCAGTGTAAATTGGTGTAAAACAGAAAGAGACATAACAGGATGGCATGCTGATCATTGAACGTTGTGATAGAGTTTGACCATCTTTACATGGGTGGATAGCTGCTTGTTTGTCATTGACATTGGGTAGAATTAAATACCAAGTAAAAAAAAACAAAAAACAAAGGATGTCAAACTCCTGTCACCCAACGATTTCATCGACAGCAACAACCTGGTTATTGAATGTCCCACCCTACTTATTTGTTATTACAGTGAGTAAAAAATAACAGGAGGAAAGCCTGTACTGCCCCTGCACAAGAGCTAGTTTTTTTTTACAATGTAGGTGGAAGAATGTAAAGGAAAGACACTGTAAAACATTCAGCCCCTTGGCCGTGTGGGGCCCAGGATATTCTGGTGAGAAGATCAAGCCCCTTTCCGCCCAAGCACATTCCCCCAGTGAAAAAAATTCTGTAGCAAACAGGAAGGAGGGGGGGAAAGTGAAAGAGCGACAGACTGTCCCCTGGGCCCCGGGGAGGGGAGCCTAATGTGCATGTTCAGGGCCCTATGTCAGGACCGTGCTCATCCCCAAGGGGCTTATCAGATGGAAGATCCAAGACAGGCAGCAGGCTAGAAACAGGTCGGCTCCCAAAATTGACAACCAAGCTTGTACACCATTGAAAAGGTAAAATGAAGGCTGGCAGTCTTACACTTTTTGTTAATGACCATGCCAATTAGAAAAGTTGCCTAAACTTTATGATTTCTAAAGCATCCCACGTTGACTTTAACATTGTTGTCCAAAACCCCCCCTTAGAAGGCCAAACTTCCTAAAAGAAGTACATAATAACACAGCTTAATTAGCTGGTGCACTATCTAAAATAATATTTTTGAAAAACGTAAGCATAGGTAGCACACAGAAAAGCAATCGAGCATATATCAAATACATATATCGCAGTGGACAACATCTAAAAACTTAAGTAGAACATCCCAAAGTATATAGGGAATAATGGAAAATGCATTACTGGCCAAAGGAAGAATTATGAAAAACCTTGGACTCTTAGTTTTCCAGTTTTTTTTGAATCAAAGAATGTATTAATCTCACCTTCCCCAATAGCTGTCAAGGGATCCCAGAACAGGTGAGTCCCTAACCACTAACATGTTACCTCACTAGGAGTCCATTCAGACTACAACATCTCAGGGTAATTCAGTAGTAAGTTCCTATCACTCCTGAGTTGATCGAATGGACTCCTAGTGAGGTAACATGTTAGTGGTTAGGGACTTACCTGTTCTGGGATCCCCTTGACGCTATTGGGAGGTGAGCTTAATACAATCTTTGATCAAAGACTGTAAACTAAGAGTGCCATGTTTTCATATTCCTTAAAATGCATTTCCATATTCCTAATATACCTTGATGTCTACTTAGTTTAATGTGCCACTGATATATGGATAGATAAAAGGCAATGGTAATACCAGCAAATTATTTTAGTTTTTGCCTCCTTGCATTTCAACAGTCATATCTTCTTTATTTTTTCAATGACACAGTTGTATGAGGCCTCGTTTTATTTGAGACAAGCTGTACTTTTTGGGCAAATAGTTCACTTTTATAAATTGGTGCAGAATTTTTTATTTATTATTTTTATTTTTTACACCATTCACACTTGATAACTTGTTAGATTAATTTTACAGGTTATTGCAGTTGTGTGGATACCTAAGATGCGTAAGTTTTTTGTGTGTAATGTATGCACAATTTTTTTATCAAATTTTTTTTCTACACTTTGTTTTTTAAATCCCATAAAGTGATAACTGTTTTTTACTGTTTTTTTTTTTTTTTATACTTACTAATGTATTACCATATTCATATATGCTAATACAATATAATCTGTATCAGTTTGACACAGGCAGCAATCGGGGCAGCACACAGTCTGCACTGATTGCTGGCTTCTTTCATAGACAGCCCTGCAACCAATCTAGGTCCCCAGGGCTGACTGTGCAGTCGTTCCTCGGGCTCTGTCGGGTCAGAAGACGTCGCTGCAGACTAAGGATCAGCATCATACAGAGAAGATTTTATCCAGCAGTCCAATGGCCAAAATTAGAGATAAAAAAACTTTATCAGCATCCGACTATATCAGAATACATGCATGCCCAAGTATGGTTATGCCCGAACGCGTTCGCGGGCATACACCCTTCATCATGGACATGATGAAGGGGTGATGCCCCGAAACGCGTTGCCGGCATAACATACTTGGGCATGCTGTTGTCTATTTTACTGGATGCTGAAATAAAGATTTTATATTTTCTCTAATTTTGGCCATTGGACTGCTGGATAAAATTTTCTTTTTATGCTGCTTCTGCTACCTCCTTGCCTGGAGGATCCGTGCAGTCCACTCCATATAGCGGTGAGCTGAATCTTTGTGTATTATGAATTTCTAAGGATCAGCATCGCCTGATGTCAAAAGTCATCAGGAGGTCGTTAAGGGGTTAATGAACTACATGCTGCATGTACAGATATGCACATGGGAACATTTGTACACCTGTTTCGACTAACATTAGCTTTGTTTTTTATATGGACAGTCACTATATGGACTGAAATGCACAGATGTGAAAGCGTCAGCTTTAAAGGGGTTTTCTTGCTACAAAGATCATCTGTTATTATGGGAACAGTAAAAATAAGCACTTTTGCAATTGGTTTGCATTACCTAAGTCACTTCGTGTAGCAGACATGAGCTAATCTGTGTGTGGCTAGAGCTAAATCAGCAGCCTGAGGTTGGGCCACATACCCTTTTCTGTGATTGGCTGCCTGATATTTCAAATAGCCCTGTTGGGGTGGGGGGGACACCCCCTGGTCAGGCCATGCCCCCCATGCTGTGATTGGCTGCCTACATTCTGTGCTTACTCCCCTATGAGTTGTGTAAAGTGAAACATCTTTCTGTGCTGTCTGCTGCCTGTAATAAAGGCTGTCTGAGCTCCTCTATGCTCATCTCACAGTGATAGCCCAATTGCCGAGTCTCTAGCTGCTGGATTCACTCTCCTCATATAACACAGCCTTATAACTGCTCCCCCTGTATCTCCTGCCTGATAACAGAGAGGGGAGCAGAGTGCATTTCTCACATTTGTTTAATCATTTCAGGCTGTATGTAGAACCAGTAAATATGTCACTGTACAGTGTTTAACCTGCTTATAAATGCTATAAACATTACATAATAGTACTATGTTGGATCTTTCTTCTCATTGTGCTAGTGGACAGAGCTAAAGTTGCTAGGCGCTGTTTGAAAACTACATGTTCCACAACAGCTGCTTCTTGGCAGCTGAACTATGGATTCTATATACACTGCTCAAAAAAATAACATAAAAGTAACACTGAAATACCACATCCTAGATCTCAATGAATGGAATATTCCAGTAGCAATTCTTTATTACATAGTGGGATGCATTGAGAACTATAAACCCATAAAAATAATCAATGAAAATCAAAATTAATATTCCATGGAGGTCTCTGGATTTGGAATGATACTCAAAATCAAAGTGGAAAATCAAATTTCAGTCTGATTGTACTTCAGTGGAAAAGCCTCAAGACAAGGAAATGAGGTTCAAAAACAGCATTTGGTTTTGCACATCAAAAAAACTTTGTTTAAAAAAAGCACAAATGCACACTGATGTGGCAGCAATACACAGACATTTGAAGCAGGTATCTTGGCTCCCTGAAGTGTGCTGGTCTGAACAGGACCCAATAGAGGTATCAATAGCGTATGACCCACTTGCCTGAGGTCCCGATGAAGTTCGGAAGTGGGCTTAAGCAGTTTTGGCCAAAAGTGTGAACTAAGAACCTCAAAAAATTTTTTCCATGTATCCTAGTTAGCAGTAATGCTTTTTCCAAAATTCCCATTTCCTTTTTGATCGTTTCTTTAGTCCATAGTTTCATAGTTTGTAAGGCCGAAAAAAGACAAGACGTCACTTATACCGTTACAGCTTTCGTCTAAGGTGTTGATCCAGAGGAAGGCAAAAACCCCCAATGAGGTATAAGCCAATTGTCCTCATTTTAGGGAAAAATTCCTTCCCGACTCCAATCTGGCAATCAGAAAAAACCCTGGATCAATGACCCCTCTCCAGAATCCTAGACACTATAACTTGTTATATTATTACGCTCCAGAAATGCATCTAAACCATTTTTGAACGCCGTTATTGAATTCACCATGACAAGTCCCTCTGGCAGAGAATTCCATAGTCTCACTGCTCTTACAGTAAAGAATCCCTTTCTATGTTTATGTAGAAACTTTCGTTCCTCAAGACGTAGAGGATGCCCCCTCGTTCTATATACAGCCCTGGGTATAAATAAATCTTGGGAGAGATCTCTATATTGACCTTTGATGTATTTAAACATATTTATTATGTCCCCCCCGAAGCCGTCTTTTCTCTAAACTAAATAACCCTAATCTTGCTAATCTTTCTGGGTACTGTAGTCCACCCAGTCCTTTTATTATTTTTGTTGCCCGCCTTTGTACCTGTTCAAGCTCTACAATGTCTTTCCTGTGCACTGGTGCCCAAAACTGTACACAATATTCCATGTGTGGTCTAACCAGTGACTTGTATAATGGGAGAATAATGTTCTCATCATGTGCATCTATGCCCCTTTTAATACAACCCATGATCCTATTAGCCTTGGCAGCTGCTGCCTGACACTGGCTGCTACAATTAAGTTTACTGTCCACTAGGATTCCCAAGTCCTTCTCCATGTCACTTTTACCCAGTGTTTTTCCATTTAACATGTAATCATGTAATGGATTTTTTCCTCCCCATGTGCATAACCTTGCATTTATCTATATTAAATCTCATCTGCCATTTCCCTGCCCAGGCCTCCAACTTATCCAGATCCCTTTGTAATAACACATTATCCTCTATTGTGTTGATTACGTTACAGAGCTTAGTATCGTCTGCAAAGATCAATATTCTACTGTGTAATCCCTGTGTAAGATCATTAATGAAAATGTTAAAGAGGATAGGGCCCAATACTGACCCCTGTGGCACCCCACTAGTAACAGGGATCCAGTTTGAGTATGTACCGTTAGTTACTACCCTTTGTTTTCTATCAGTGAGCCAGTTGCCTACCCATTTGCACACATTTTCCCCCAGTCCAAGCATTCTCATTTTATTTACCAACCTTTTATGTGGCACCGTATCAAATGCTTTAGAAAAATCTAGATATATAACATCCAGTGCCTCACCCCGATCCAGTCTAGCACTGACTTCCTCATAGAAGCTGATGAGATTAGTCTGACAGGACCGATCCTTCATAAACCCATGCTGGAATGGGGTTATACATTTATTTTCAGTGAAATACTCCAGGATAGCATCTCTGAGAAAACCTTCAAACATTTTACCTACAACAGAGGTTAAGCTTACTGACCTATAGTTTCCTGGATCACTTTTTGACCCCTTTTTGAATAGTGTGCCACTGTTTTTTGAATTTGAATGTCTATGTTTATTGCTGCCACACCAGTGTGCATTTCTGCTTTTTTAAAACAGTTTTTTTGATGTGCAAAACCAAATGCTGTTTTTGACTTTATGTAAGGGAGGAGTGGCTGACTCCATTTTGGTTTTTGCACCCCATCCACTTCCTCAGGTTTTAAATCAGGGTAGTGTGCTTTGAAGCAGGTATCTTCGCTCCCTGAAGTGTGCTGGTCTGAACAGGATCCAATGGAGAGGTGACAATAGCGTAGGTCCCACCTGCCTGAGGTCCCGGTGAAGTTCGGAAGTGGGCTTAAGCAGTTTTGGCCAAAAGTGTGAACTAAGAACCTCCAAAAATTTTTTTTCCATGTATCCTAGTTAGCAGTAATGCTTTTTCCAAAATTCCTATTTCCTTTTTGACAGTTTCTTTAGTCCATCGTGTGCCACTGTTATTTGAATGTCTAAGGAAATGAGGTTCAGTATTGTATATGGAGTCTATGTTCCTGTATGACCTCCCTACAATGCCTGGGCATGCTCCTGATGAGGCGGCAGATGTTCTCCTGAGGGATCTCCTCCTAGACCTGGATTAAAGCATCAGTAAACTCTTGTACAGTCTGTGGTGGAAGGTGGCATTGGTGGATGTAATGAGACCTAATGTCCCTGGTGTGCTTGATTGGACTCAGGTCCGGGGACCAGGCAGGCCAGTCCATAGCATCAGTGCCTTTTTCATGCAGGAACTACTGACACACTTCAGCCACATCAGCCTAGCATTGTCATGCATCAGAAGGAACCCAGGGCCCACTGGACATATGGTCTTATAATGGGTCTGAGGATCTCATCTGGATACCTCATGGCAGTCAGGGTACCTCTGGCTAGCACATGGAGGGCTGTGCGGCTAAGTTTGACAAAAAAGTTACACCTAATTGATATCACCACATTTGTAAAAATGCAATCTATTAAAATAAAACAAAATTTATCCCAAATGCTATATACAATAGAAGAAAAAGATCCAAATGACAAAATTGTGGGGTTTTTGGTCACTTCATAGCCCCATAAAATTGGAATAAAAAAAAAAAAAGGTTGCATGTATACCAAAATGGGACCAATAAAAATTACACTTCGGCCAACACTTATTGCTTACATTTTTTTTTCCCACCTCTAAAACCTAGGTGCGTCTAAGGGTATGTACACATGGCGTAATTGAAATCTGTACTTTGGGGCCTAATTCCGCTGCAATATGCCCAATGTATAGCCCGCAAATATGGTAAAATCATAGCACTCCCTGACTTGCTATGGTTTTACTGCATATTTCCAGACACGTACTGTGCGTCTGGCAAAAGAAGGGACACGTTACTTCTTGCTTCCGCGACTGGGAAAGGGTAGGAGAATGGGGACGGGGCTGGAGCACTGTGGGAAATACACGCTAGCTAGCGCGTACCTTTCTTCTGAATGTGCATAGCATTATACGGCGAATTTATTCATACTTGGGGTATGTTCTCATGCCCGAATTGCACGCCACCAATAATTTATTTCATAGCTCTTGTTGAGAGCTATGATTTCCTACCATTTTCCCCAACCTACAATACACTGGGAGAAAAGTCTCGTCACTTCTTCCTGGCGTTTATTAGCCAGGGAAAGTGAATGTCAGTGGGAGCACTTCAGTACATGCTGGCCAGAGCCTTCTCCTGAAGTAACAGGTGTATAGCAGCACGCACTGCATGCCGAAATACATCTGCAATACGCCACGTGAACAAACCTGTATGTTGTGGTGCATCTTATAGTCCGAAAAATACGGTAATATGTTTATAAATAATATTGCAGATGAATAGAATTGAATTTGCTCGACCCATTCATGTTTTTGTTTGCATGTGTTATTTAATTCTTCACATGAATTTCCAACATTCCTTTAGCACAGTACTGAGTGACTACTACTTTTAGCAGCAGATACTTGGTAAGGTGGCAATGTTGGATCTCCAAAAGTAGAGCCGATGGAAGAAAACGGGTGTCATTTTTAGAATCCGTGCACCAAATATATTTAACCCCTTAAGCCGAACGCCTGAACAGTAGTTAATGACCAGAACATTTTTTTCGTTTTTGCCTCCTTGCGTTTCAACACTTATAACTTTTTTATTTTTTCAATGACACAGTTGGGTGAGGCCTCGTTTTATTCGAGACGAGTTGTACTTTATGGGGGAATAGTTTAAGTTCACTTATAAATAATTGCAGTATTTTTTTTTTTATTTAAAAAAAAAAAAAAAAATTTTTTTTTTTACACCATTCACATTTCACACTTAATAACTTGTTAGATTAATTTTACAGGTTATTACGGTCGTGTGGATACCAAATATGTGTAGATTTTTTTGTGTGTGTAATTTATGCACAATTACTTTTTATTAAATATTTATTTTTATATTTTATTTTTATTTTTTTATTTTTTTTTTAACACTTTGTATTTTTTTTTTTACTCCCATGAAAGGAGAACTGTTTTACAATTTTTTTTTTTTTTTTTACACTTACTAATGTATTTGCATATTCATACATGCTAATCTGTGTCAGTTTGACACAGGCAGTGATTAGGACAGCACACAGTGCGTCCTAGTCACTGGCTTCATACACAGACAGCTCTGGGACCACTCTAGGTCCCCAGAGCTGACTGTGCAGCCGGTCCCTGGGTTCTGTCGGGTGACCAGGTGTTCCGATCACCCGACAGAGCAGGGGATCCCTTGGATTGCGTGCGGTAACTCACCGCCGCAATCATAAGGGTTAAAGCATCGGGTTGCGGAGGTTTCCGTCGCTCCCCGATGCCTGCAGGACATGCTATGGGATCGGGGCTGTGTAGTACAGCCGCGATCCCAGCGCAGCTGCGGCGCCCGGCGCCGCAAACTCCGATGTCTGCAGCGACGTGTACAGATGTCGCTGCAGACGAACGACCTGAAATGCCCGCCGTCTAAAGACGGTGGGCGGTCGTTAAGGAGTTAAAGCGGTTGTCTCACTACATCGGTTCATCTTACCTCAGCCCTATTTTCTTAGTTCCATTTCTGAATTCAGGGGTGTGTTTACTGGCTTCTACTGGCCTGCAGTGACAGGCTGCTGTGGACATCAGGTCTGTAGCTATACCGACCAGCAATAGCAGTCAATCAGGAGAGATCAAACAGGTCTGTAACTATAGCGACCTCAGGAGATGATGCAGGCCACACATGAGGCAATACCTAGTAATAGGCAGGAAAGTTAATGGACTCATATTGCAAAGTGACTTGTTTTTGCAAGATCTTTAACATAAAAAGCAATCCTTGTAGTTATCCAAAAAGAAAAAAAGTGAAAGGCGGCACTCACTGATCCATAATTAGCTTATCTTTATTCCAAATGCAGCATTAAAAGCAAGGGCGGAGACAGATGGACAAACAGTGTTTGTCCTTCTGTCTCTGCCTGCTTTTAATGCTGCATTTGGAACAAAGATAAGCTAATTATGGATCAGGGAGTGCCGCCTTTCACTCTTTTTTCTTTTTGGTTATTTACAGACCTGTAATATTTGGGCTGAGCACCAGCGATTAGTGTTTAAGGAGTGAGGAATGTCCCGATGTTGATTTAAGTATATAGAACTATTCGCATAGAACCACTGATGCCGATCACTCCCTTTTTGAATCCTTGTAGTTAGACAACCCCTTTAAAAACAGTGACGTTTAAGGAATCAATATTTAGGCATTTTTTCATTATGACATGTCGTTTAGTTTTCTTCTTTTCCTGGACAATCCCTTGAAGCAGAGTTATTACCATTTTGTAACTTGTATGTATATAATCTCACAAAAGTGAGTACACCTCTCCCATTTTTGTAAATATTATACTGTTTCATGAGACAACACCTGACACGGTTATAGAATGTAAAGTAGTTTGTGTACAACACTGTGTACTTAATATCTCAACACACATCCATCAATGTCTAAACCGCTGGCACCAAAATTTAGTACATCCCTAAGTGAAAATAGACAAATTGTGCTCAGTTTGCCATTTTCCCTCAGTGGTGTCATGTGACTCAGTGTTATATAGTCTCAGGTGTGATTGGGGAACAGGCATGTTCAATTTGATGTTATCGCTCTCATAGTCTCTTATACTGGTCACAAAGTGCAACAGTCTGAGGATTGAAAAAAAAAAGACTTATTGCTCTAAATAAAGATGGCCTAGGTTATAGGAAGATTGCCAACACATTGAAACTGAGCTGCAGCACGGTCAAGACCATACAGTGGTTTAACAAAACAGGCCATCTCATGGTTGAGCACAGAAGCTGAGTTTCATATACAGAGATTGTCTTTTATATTAGATATGAGTGCTACTGGCATTGCTGCAGAGGACACCGGGGAGTGGGGGAGGGGGGTAACCTGTCAATGCTCACATTATACACTACATCAAATTGGTCTGAATGGCTGTCGTCCCAGAAGGAATACTCTTCCAAAAATGATGCACAAAAAAGCCCTGCTAAAGATGAACAGAATAAGGACATGGATAACTGGAACCGTGTCCTGTGGTCTGATAAGACCAAGATAAACTTATTTGGTTCAGGTGTTGTCAAGCGTGTGTGCAGTGTCGGACTGGGGGGGTCTGGGGCCCACAGGGGAAATGCTCTTGGGGGCCCACCCTACTGTCCATGAAAATATTACCTGCCTCTCAGCCCATTTTACCACATAATACAGTGTGCAAAACAGAACTGTATTGCGTAGTACGCAATACTAGGCAGTCACATATCGGTTTGTCTCACACATTTGCCACAGCTAACATATCATAGACACAGGGCTAAGTAGTTCCATCCACATCCCCCTCCACCCACATACAATATCCATTTCCATGTTTCCCTTGTTCACACACCTCACCACCTTCTAAAGTAAACACCAGCAAGAAAGTAAAAAAGTGAAACACCTATCCCAGGGTCAGGTGTTCCCTCACTTTTACAATCAGATACACATGTATGCTGCCACTATACTCGCGCCGATATAACCTACAACACCACCCTATGGAGACCAGCTCAGGTATAACCTACAACACTGCTATATAAGACCACATAGTGGTCACATAATCTCCAAAAAATTGGGAATCTCACAAGAGAACAGAGTGTGACTTGATCACTATATTTACTATTTTGCCGTAGGCAAACAAACTCTATCAGTTCTCTATCTGTTAAACACTAAAACGTAACTTTTATTATATCTAACTCTTAACCTCTATACACACTATTTAAAAACCTGATCTCTATCCTCATCATTTAACCCTTTTTGCTTCTGAAAGAGGGAATAACTCCCTTTCTATTATTAAGTCTGGTGGAGCACCACCGATGAACAGGAGAGCCTTATATCTACAGCAAAGTACGAACTCCAGTAAGGGATCCCAAGCCTACCACCTGGGCAGTCGTCCCCACTCTCATGGACACAGAACAAATAAGGCCCCCTTGTGACACCCCTGCAACAGGTGACACTTGTAGACAGAGGTGAGAAATCACAATTTAAAACATCATATCTGACCTCGTCGACATGTTTCGCCAGCTAACCTGGCTTCATCAAGGCTCTAAGCCTTGCCACATCATAGCTTAGAGGCCTAGTATCCTAAGAGGTTGGAGAGAGGACTAACCCCCTGGAGATAATGCTACAACTATGGGCTGCTTCCCTGACAATTATATTACTTGGTAGGTAGGCAAATGGGCAAGGCACCAGGTAGCTAGATAGGCACTATTTAGGGAGGAAGACCCCCACTGGATAAGTTGGTAGGCATGCCCCAGGTAGGTTGGTGGGGAGGCCACGGGTGCGTAGGTAAATAGCCCTCAGGTAGGTAAGTAGACCCGTTAGGTGTTGGTGAGTCTCAGTTAGGCTGTAGGTAGGTGTTATTGGGCCCCAGTTACGTAGGCTCTATGTAGTCAGGGCCCCCCTTTAGATAGGCTGGAGGTAGCCAGGGCCCCCTTTATCCATTAGGGAGGGAGCCAGGGCCCCCTTTATCCATTAGGTTGTTAGTCAGGGCCCCCTTTATAGATTAGGTTGTTAGTCAGGGCCCCCTTCCATATATATATATATATATATATATACACACATACATACATACACTCACCGGCCACTTTATTAGGTACACCTGTCCAACTGCTCGTTAACACTTAATTTCTAATCAGCCAATCACATGGTGGCAACTCAGTGCATTTAGGCATGTAGACATGGTCAAGACAATCTCCTGCAGTTCAAACCAAGCATCAGTATGGGGAAGAAAGGTGATTTGAGTGCCTTTGAACGTGGCATGGTTGTTGGTGCCAGAAGGGCTGGTCTGAGTATTTCAGAAACTGCTGATCTCCTGGGATTTTCACGCACAACCATCTCTAGGGTTTACAGAGAATGGTCCGAAAAAGAAAAAACATCCAGTGAGCAGCAGTCCTGTGGGCGGAAATGCCTTGTTGATGCCAGAGGTCAAAGGAGAAAAGGGTAGACTGGTTCGAGCTGATAGAAAGGCAACAGTGACTCAAATAGCCACCCGTTACAACCAAGGTAGGCAGAAGAGCATCTCTGAATGCACAGTACGGCGAACTTTGAGGCATATGGGCTACAGCAGCAGAAGACCACACCGGGTGCCACTCCTTTCAGCTAAGAACAGGAAACTGAGGCTCCAATTTGCCCAAGCTCATCGAAATTGGACAGTAGAAGATTGGAAAAACGTTGCCTGGTCTGATGAGTCTCGATTTCTGCTGCGACATTCGGATGGTAGGGTCAGAATTTGGCGTCAACAACATGAAAGCATGGATCCATCCTGCCTTGTATCAACGGTTCAGGCTGGTGGTGGTGGTGTCATGGTGTGGGGAATATTTTCTTGGCACTCTTTGGGCCCCTTGGTACCAATTGAGCATCGTTGCAACACCTTGTGGAATCTATGCCACGAAGAATAGAGGAAGTTCTGAAGGCAAAAGGGGGTCCAACCCGTTACTCGCATGGTGTACCTAATAAAGTGGCCGGTGAGTGTGTATATAATTAATATATATATATATATATATATATATATACATACATATACACACACACAAACCATCACTTACCTCGCTCCCGCCCGGCTTCTACTTGCGCCCTTCATAGGCGGCGAGGTGATATGATGTCACTGTGCCGACTACGTCCTGTATATAATCCCACACACCCCCTGTATATAATCCCACACACCCCCTGTATATAATCCCACACAATGAGCACACATATATACAGTACATACACAAAGACATGAACACACAGACACCTGCACACATACCTTCAGTGCAGTTCACAGTGAGGCTCCTCACTCACTGGAGAGCTCCAGGACGGACAGGAGATGGACCCGGGAGATCACAGCAGGGGGCGGAGCGTCTCCCTGCCGGACAGTGAGCTGCTGCACTTCCTGAGGACTTGTATGTGAGCAGCCTGCGCCCCTCCTCCCTCCGCAGCCCCGTCACCTCCTGCAGTCGCTCTGCTCTGCCTGCATTGAGCAGCCATCCTGAGCTGTGTGGGGTCATGAGGACACACACACAGCTCAATAGACCGTCGGGATTTTAGGTTCGGGGCACAGGCTGTCTTGTCCGGAGCTTGTGCCCTGAACAGTACTGCCTAGCGATGCCCCTGGTTACAGGCAACTCCGGCCGCTGTGGAGCATCCCGGCTCACTGAGGCGGCTTGCGGCTCTCTGTAGTGTCCGCAGCAGGCCTCTAGAAGTATTCTACACGTGCTGGGGGCTGCGGAGAATCCCTGGCTCACTGCAGCGGCCCTCAGCTGTGGTCGCGGCGGCCTCTGCAGTGGCCGCAGCCCACATCAAATGTGTGCCGGTGCTGCTATGTCCTGCTGCAGCCGCTGCGGCGGCGCTGCTGTAAGGTGAGCAGTGCCAGTAGGTACGCTCGAGCGGCCCACGTGTCTCTCGGCTGCGCGGCCCGCCGGGATTTTGCCCGGTGGGGCAGGTTCTCAGTCCGGGCCTGGCGGCAAAGCTTTGCCTGCCCCATGTCATCAATTACACTCCTCATCTGATGAGGCTGAAAATATGGGAGCAGTAGCACTGGCAAGACCGAATTCCTCTTGTTCTTGGCACTGCATTCAACTAACTGGACCAATTAATTATAAATTTTGGGAGTCGGTCAATTTTATAATGACTCTGACTCCGGCAAAATGGGCACTGCCTCCGACTCCACAGCCCTGAGTGCAACTACACCTTATACCTCAATCATGGCAACATTTGACACCATACTATAATGACAGTGTTGCACCGATTGGCATTAAGCCAATTACTATCCCACCGTAGGGGTAGCAACATTCTATTTCTTTCTTTACATGATGACGGTATCCAAGGCCAAACCGACATGTCATCTAGCCACTATGGCTCAAGCAGTAAAGCCTGCTGTCTGGTAGCATGTCTTCCATCTAACAGGCTAGATCTGTCTATTGGTTGTTCAGTGGAAATTTTAGAAAATATAAATCTACAAGGTTCTCAACAACGATAGACAGACAACGGGTGAAATAAGCACTGAACAAGTCACCAATTTTCTAAGTAAATATATTTCTAAAGGAGCTATTGACACAAATCAACAGTCCATAACAAACCAACCAATCCACACAGGCAAAGAAACCAACCAAACCATAAATGGCCATAAATTAAGTTATTTGACAATAAAAAAAAAATTATATATATATATATATATATATATATATATATATATATATATATATATATATATATATATATAGCACAGGGAAAAAGTATTTAACACATGAAGAAAGAGGTGCAAAAAGTCATGACATCAGCTGAAATCAGTAATTAGAAAGCAATTCTGCCACTTATTGAAAAACAATATCAGCTTGTTCAAGTGATGGCCTATAAAAAGATGTCTCATTACTAAGGTGCCACGCAGGAAATTTCTCATGATGGGTAAAACAAGTGAGCTGTCTCAAGACCTTTGCAACCTGTTGTTGAAAAAACATACTGATAGAATTTGATACAGAAGAATTTCTAAACTACTTAAGGCCTAACGCCTGTGTGTACAGCAGAGCAAAGCGCTAGCGGCGCTGTGCTCCGATGACACCGCGCAGCTCCCGGAGTCGGGGACATTAGCGCTCGAGACGCAGGGCCCAGGCATTCAGGGACAGGATACGGTGGCCGCGCCACAGGAGTTCGGGGTCCAACGGGGGATTCACCGATTCCCCAGCGGCCCAGTCCGAGCCTGCGTGTGTGGTGGCACCAGCCGTGGGGGCTTTTCTCCGCGATGAGCGGAGAACAGCCCTCCCCCCTCCCATTGAGAAGCACATCTTCCGCCGGGAAACCGGACGGAAGATTGTGCTTCTACACTGTTTTGCCGCCTGACCGCCGGCGGCAAAACCTGTGCAGTGGGGACTGCTGCACAGGTTTTGCATAGAGCACAATTGTGCTCATTTTCGGCCGGTTTTTCAGGTGGTCTGAAAAACCGCAAACCGGCTGAAAAACCGGCCGAAAACCCTTGCCGTGGGGACATGCCCTTAGTGGGCCATCCTCAAATGGAAGGTTGTGGAACAGAAGGTCTCTAACATCCACCAACTCCGTGATGTCGTGGCTGCAACCTGTAAAGCTCTAGTGAACTTCACTTAGGAGTGTACTCACTTTTGTTGCCAACGGTTTGGACATTGATGGCTGTGTGTTCAGTTATTTTGAGGATACATCAAATTTACATTGTTATACAAGCTATACACTCACTACTTTACATTGTATCAAATTGTCATAGTGTTGTCCCGTGAAAAGGTATAATACAATATTTACAAAAATGTGAGGTGTACTCACTTTTGTGAGATACTGTATATAGCATTTTTTTATTGTTGTTATGCAATAGTTTAAAGGAAGCAGTGTCAAATATATCCTGAGGGTATGTTCACATGGCTTATTTGTACGCTGATTTTCCAGTGCTCAAAACAGCATCAAAACTGCGCCTGAATCACTCTTCAGAAGAGGTTTTAGATGCATTTCTCAGTGCATTTTTGACCTGTTTTTGGATGAGGTTTTCACTCATACAAATGAATAACCAGGGCAAAAAAAACACGCGCCAAGTTTTTGAAGTTTTCCATTGATTTCTGTGGGGTTTTTCAGCACTGAAAACGCTTAAAAAAAGTGACATGACACTTCTTGCAACAACCCCTTCTGTAGCGGTGACACACCCCTGTAAACCAGCACCGGCCACCTGTGAGGCAGTTATGGCTGTAGTGAACCCCCATGTCAAGCCAGTAAAAGCCCACTCAATAATACTGGCGGCCACAGTGGGCACCTCTCCAGCTACTGCCACCTCTACAGTAGTGATCGCCACAGAGCCCTGCATCCATGTATGTCAGAAACAGACCTCTCCACAGCAGTGCCCACCACAATGTCCCCCCTCCCATTGCTGGCCAGTAACAGCACCTACAATAATACTAGCAGCCACAGTGCCCTCCTCCCCCCCAAGCTACTGCTCCCTTTATCGGTTTCTCCCCACTACCCCATAGTGGGCCAACAACAGCACCTCTGTAGCAGCAACAAGTAACTGCTTCCGATTGTAGTGACAGCCACAGTGCCCCTCCGCATGTGGGCACACCACAGCAATAACAAGCACAGTGCCCCTCCGCATGTGGGCAAACCACAGCAATAACAAGCAGTGCCCCTCCGCATGTGGGCAAACCACAGCTCCACTACAGCAAGAACAAGCAAAGTGCCCCTCTGCATGTGGGCCTTCAGCAGCTACAATGCCTCCTACCCCCACAATGAAGCCAGCAACAGCTCCTCCATAACAGGCACAGTGCCCCTATGTGACCTAGAAACTGCTCCCTCTAGTGCTGGCCAGCAAGACTCGTCGATGACAGTGACAGGCGCCCGCCCCCATGTACACCAGCTCTTTATAGTAGTTACAGGCACAGTGCATTGATGTAGACCAGCAGCAACAGCCACAATGTCCCTTCCCCATAATTGCCCCAACTATAGAAGTGTGGGCCAGCAGTGGTATCAGAGAGAGTGCACCTATGTAGCCCAGACACAGTGCCCTTCCACATGCGGGCCAGGATCAGGCAGAATGCACCTGTGCTGTAGTACCGTGTGCCAACAACTGCCCCTCTACAGTAGTGACAGCCGCAGCGCTGCCTGTCTATGACGGCACTCCCGTCCCTGTCTGTTTTTTGGGGCTGCACTGTTGGGCACCAGATAAGCTTGTGTGAGTACCGACGAGCGCTACGAGATATTACGGTAACCGCCGGTGCACGCACACTGAAAAGACAGCGAGCGGCCGCCACGTGGTGCCTGACGTCACGTGGGCTGCGCGGGTTTGGCGCGCTCCGGGCTGTGAGGGATGGAGAGTTCGTCGTCCTCAGACGTCTCCGAAGAGACAGAAATCGAAAGTAACATAAGCTCCGTGGCTGCGGAGCAGCTCGCTGTGTTCTTGTGCAGCAGCTGTAGGTTACCGGTGGCAGATTCGGCAGACTGTCTGGGAACGGTAGAAAGCGATAACATCTACATGATGAAAGGTGCGGGCTTTTACCCCTCATATTGGGCGGGGCTTGTATAGTGAGCTGGGCTTATTGGTGTGGGAGTTGTGATCAGGCGGAGCTTGTCATTGGATATGCCTGTAGAGGGGCGGGGTTATTGCTGTGTGGGTTGTCCTTGGTTGGGGCTTGTTATTGGCTGTGGGTTATGTAGGTAAGTGGGGCTTATTGCTGTGTGGGTTATCCTTGGGGGGGGGGTGTGGGTTAGTGGGGGGGGCAGGGCTGTGGAGTCGGTAATCCGAAGCTCCGACTCCAACTCCTCACTTTTGCTGACTCCGACTCGTGACTCCCTCATACATGGCTCATGTTTAAAGGGGATGTATCGCTTCCTTACTTCGGCTGAGTCACACTTCTCTTAGCTTCCCAGCTCTGTGAATGCAGGGGCGTTTCTTCCCCTCCCAGCTGGATGACATCATCCCCCCTTCACTGCTGGCCTGAGACCCCCCTCCCCTCTGAGTCCACATATCACTGAGTCTCTCCCTATCAGTCTTATTTTATAAGAGCTGTATACATACCACAGGCTGCATTTAATCTAATCTGAGCACTGATCTCCTCTCACAGCTGGAGATGTATTACAGCTTTCTAAGAACGGCACAGATCTGCGTGTATGCAGGAGAGTTAGGCACAGGGACAAAACTGTCATGTTTTCTCATTGTACAATCTGCTGCAGTCTGTTTCTGCTAGGTGTGGAAACAGAAAATGCTACGGCCCCTAACTCTGAGTCAGAGACACAGCTCGTGAATCAACCCAGGGGCTGTTACATAATGTAAATGAGATCTCAGCTAGTGACTTGCAAGGATGAGGGATCAGGAGGGATTAGACCCACACTGGATATTAGTGTAAATAAAAACACAAGATAAGGGACACTGTGAGAACAAGGCAGCTTTGCTAATGACATCCAATTGCAAAGTTGCTTGTTTTCACTGTCCCCTTATTCTGAAGACCATTTAATGAAACGATAACACCCCTTTAAGTGATAACTTTACTGTAGTAAAATGGTAACATCAGGCTTTTTATCACCTTATGATACAATAATCAAGCTATTTAGGTAGAACAGACACTGACAAGACAAAATGGTAAATGTTATGATCTTGTGACTTTCAGGCTCCATATCTCACCATCCACTACAGCTTTGTACATGAGGCTCCCATTATTTTGTAGACAATCATCTTGCCTATTTTATGCATACATTATTACAGTATTTAGCATCTGCTTAGTTCTGCAGATTCTTGTCATGTAACTGTATTGTTACTGTTTTGCTCCTAAAAATCAAAAATTCAACTCTGGACATGTTCTGGATCAGATTCAAGCATGTTTTGACCAAAATCTGATCCCACGTCTTTTCTACACGTTCCCAATGTTGGTGCAGACTGGACTTGGGTGTGAATACAGCTTTTTCTTCATCTCTCCCCACAAGTTTGGATTGGGGTTTGGGAGGTCCTGGGGACTATGGGGCCAATACAGCAACTTTACCTCATTGTCATTGAACCATTCTTTTTCCAACCTTGATGTATGCTTCAGGTCATTGTCCTGCTGGAACACTATGTCACCCTTTTTATACCCATAGTACTTGAGTGTATGAAATAACTCATCTTATAGGACACTCACATATAGCTCAACATTGAGGTCACCATCAATAGTGGTCAAGTATCCTACATCTTTGGCTGTGAAACATCCCCAAATCCTCAGGCTTCCTCCACCGATCCTGACAGTTGTGCGAGCTTCCCGATCCATTAGCCCCTTTTCCCTTGATCTTTCTAAATCCACTTGCCCCCATCAGAGCCCGGTCTATTGACTTTCATCTCATTGCTCCAAATCACCTGTTTCCAATCTTCCATTTTTCTTACTTTTTTGTGAACTCTTTACCGACGCTTTTTATGGGGAGATTGTAGTGGAGACTTCTTCCTCTTTTTTCAGGCCATCATTCCAGAGCTGTGTAATGCGCCCGGTGCTTGATGGAGTTTTTTGGATCGCAACTTACATATGTCCAAACAAGAAATTTGAGCTGCCGCTTACCCCTTCACCGTGAGTGTTTTGTCTGGTTTGCTTTCCTTTGTGTTTTTTTATTCAGCTGCTCTACGCTTGCTGTGTTCCCTCCTTTCCGCTGGGAGAGTCCCGTCCCCCCCTTATTCAAATCAGAAAATTCCACCAAGGAAATTCCAGCGACCAAAGGAATTCACGAACTTTTTTTTTCTTTTCATTTTTCCCACAAGATAGCGTTAAAAACGCCGACGCGTTTGGGGCCCCTGGGCCCCCTTTTTCAGGGTTATAAATTTAAAAAAAATTTTTCCTAAGTGAACAAACTTAAAAACCGTCACTGCATCACATGGTCAAGGGCTGTGCTTAGATTTTAACCCTTGGATAGCTCAAACCCTATTCTTCCTAATGAATCCTTTGTATTGCAAACAGCTTTTGTGTTGTTAAGAAAGTCTCCTAACGTTTATATAGTAATATTGACACATTTTGGCAGTTTTGCAGGTTAAAAACATAAGATTGCAAAAGCTTCATGCAATAATCTGTTTTTCTAAAAAAATGCATTATACGTTGACATTTTTTTTAAATTAAAAAAGAGACATGTCGTTTATTCAGCCTTTGGGGAAAGGGGGTTTTTATCGAAAGAAAAGAACCAATAGGCCCTGAACTTATTTAGTTCCAATCTCCCCCTCATGTGAAAAATTTACCCTTTCCCATTAGCCCCCACTTTAAAGATGAAATCCTGCTCTCATGGTTCAACAAAATGTCGGGATGCCTGAAAATTTTATTGTTTGTTTCGTATGCCTGCCAGGTTTCTGCAATTCTATGTTTAAAATTTTCCCTTATGAAATCCTTTTATAGGAGTTGCGTGGGTGATAAATGTAATAGATAAGTGGTCTGTTTGCATTCGCATCTGCTTAAAATTTAAATACTTGTTTGGGCTGTTGGGGAATGTATCCCTTCATATTATTTTTCCAAAAATTACATCTTTTTTTCCCACATGGGAAACAGCCACATTGTTGAACCATGTATTATTTCTGTTCCCCATGAAATTTTGGGGGAAGATCTTCGCTAGAGTTTTACCTTTTTTGGGCAAAACATTTTACCCCTTTTTCCCAACTCTTTTAGAATTGCATTCCCGACTTGTATCTGCCATTTTTATAGAAGATGTTTTTTATCTATTTTAATCATCACTGAAACCCCTTTTGAAAAAACTACTTTTTCTTTCACCTGCCCCCCTTTTTTTTCTCTTTTTTCCCCTAACAGATCCGTTTCGTTTTTTTTTCCCTTTTTACCTTTTTTAAATCCCCATCAGGAGGTGTGTTGGGTCCCCCCTCTCTTAAACCCTGCCATCGATAAAGTTTCTCTCCGGGAAAATCCTTATCCAGGAAAAAACTCCCTAGCTCTAATATTTTCCCATTTGGGGATCCCCGCATTGTATGTTTTGGTGATTACTTGGGGCTTGTTAAAAGATTTTCCCCACAGTGCGGTTTTTATATAGTTTGGATTTTAATTTCCTAGGGTCGGTATTTTTTTAACCCCAAATCCAGGAATGAAATTTTTTTGAGTTATATAAATATGAAATTTTAAGTTACACTGATTGTCATTGAGGTACCCCACAAATTTAGGGATGGCGCACACGGACCCACACACAGGGGGTTCGATTTTAACGTCCATACCATTGAGTTATTCCATATGGGTTATTAAAACCTTTCAGGGCCCGCTGCCCCCACCACGCCATGTAAAATTTTCGCAATAGGGGGGATGCTGAGCCCCATTGGCGCTCCTTCTTTTGTAGGAAAAAGGATCTATCAAATTTGAAATAATTTTTTTTGCAACGGAAGTAACACTTTTTTTGATGAATGATTTTTTCCTCTTACAAATTTTCCTTGCTTATACTCAAAAAGTGTTCTAAAGCAAACAAATAGCTGGTGGTGGGGTATATTGGAATACAGGTTAACAAATCAATTTCACCATTTTAAAAGATGGAGATATACAAATTTTGGAAAGTTTTGAGGGACATTTGTGTATCCTTAAAATAACCTGGGATACCTAACAATTGGTTGGAGGACAACGTCCACCCAACTGCTGATCTTAAATTAAGCCCATTATTGAAAGATGGGGCGATTTTAGGGGGAAATAGATTCTTATGTGTTTTTGGTTCCCCGTAAAATATGGAATTGACCGGTTTTTTCATTGTAAATATGTTTTTTTGTTTTTTCAGATAGTACTCCTAGTCTTACTCCTTCCTCCCAAAAATTTTCCCCAATTTTTTTTTCAGGTTTTTCAGTGGGGTCAGAGTCTAATTTGCGATAGGTATTTTTATTTTCTAGGGGTTTTCTAAAACCCAGTTTATTATATAAAACCATCGTCTTTTACAACTATTTGACCCCCCTTTTGATTTTTTAAAGTCAAATTCCTTTTCTCCTCAATTTTTTCAATCCTTTTCTTTGGGAAATTGTGTGGGTTTTCCCTTTTTTCTTTTTCCTTTTTCGTTAGTTCTAATAAAAGCTTTTTTAGGTCCTCTCCATTGCTTCCTGAAACGCTCAAGCCTGGGACCCTCGTTGATAGGGTAAAATGATGGGTTGGTCCTTTTTGGTACTCCCTTTCTTCTTTTCATTTTCCTCATCAATTTCCCTTATCTAATTCTTTCGTATTCCTAGTGTTTTTTTTTCCATAAAATTTAATTTTTTATTATTGTATCCCTCTTCTCACCTCCTTCTACATCCCCCAATTTTTTTTTGTTTCGTCCCCTTTTTTATTATTTTGAAAATACCCCTTTACATTAAAAGTCTGTGAAAGGTTTATGCCCCGCATGGTTGAAAAAAGTCACATTCTCATTTGGGGGCAAAGTTCAGACCTTTATTCAGAACTTTCAATTTTTGACTATTAGAATTGTTGGGGTTCCCAAAATACCACATTTTCCGCCGTAACCATTCTAGGTCTTTTGGACCTTTAAGGTTTTCTTTTGTTGTTTTGGACCAGTTTTCCGGCCCCCTTTTTCCTTTTTCTTTGTCGTTTTTTTTGGGGGTTTTCCGGGTTTTTCTGTCACCTTTTTTTACTCTCCCCATTTTAGGTAATCAATCCGGTCCCCGGGTTGATCTTGTATCGGGAGATCAGTTTTTGAAAAGCTTACTCTCCGGGCCCCGCATTCTTTGTCCCGTCTTCCTTTTAAAAAGGAAATTTGGGGGGGTTTTTATCTTTCCGGTGCCAAAAATACACTTGTTCTTTTTGGGAGTCCTTATATCCTTTATACTTTTTTTTTTTTGGTTGTTTACTATAAATCACTTTCCAATTTTTCAAATATTTCCCATTCTATCTTCCAACCTTTTATTTTCGGGGTCATTCACATGTTTTCCAGGGGATTGTAGTTGTTTGTTTCTTTACAAATTTTTCAATTTTTTCAATTTCTCACTTTTAAACTCCCCAATTAAAATTATTAATTTTTTTAAAGGCATTTGTTAATGTCCCATTCCCTAGGCTAAAAATTCTTTGGGGTAAACAAAAGTAGGTATTTTTTTAAAATTTTCAGTCCTCCAACCATCTTTTTTTCAATTATTTTTTTTTGGGAATTGTGGGCCCCCCCAGAAATTTAATTTTGCAATTTGCTTTTTTTCCCGGCCTTAAACAGGTTTTTCAAAGTTCTCCTCCCCCCCGGGGCCTGAAAAAGGGTCCTGAGGGTCCCGAAAACCCGGGCGGCTTTTTAAACGCTATCTTGTGGAAGAATGAAATGAAAAAAAAAATTTTGTGAAGTACCTTTGTCCGCTGGAAAATTTTCCCTTGGGGAATTTTCTGATTTGATTCGCCCCCACTTAGGCCCGGTTCACATGGCTTATTCAAGACGTAATTGCAGACCGGGTTTTTTCCCGCAATTCCCCGGGTTTTAATAAGGGGGGGGGGCGCTGCCCCCCCGACCCCCCTAGACTTTTTATTATCCATGGCATTTAAACCCGCCGGGGGTAATTTTTAATGCACTTTCCCTTTCCGCCCGGGGGGGATTCACAGAGCGGGGGGGAATGAATCCCCTAGTTCTCTATGATAACTTTTGGATTTTCCGTAATGGGGGTGGGAACGTATTCCAGCCGAAATTTCACGCCCTAAAGGCGCGCCATACCCGCAGAAATCTTCCCCCCCCCAAAAACCTGTGAACGGCCCCTTTACGAAGCCCACGAGGGCCCCCTCCACTACTGTAACAGGGGGGGGGGGGGGTCCCGAACGGGTCGAAAACCCTTTTGATGGGGCGACTTGTTGACTGATATTACCCCCGGACGTCCCCCTCTTGGCTTTGGGACGGGGGGGCTTCATTTCAAAATTTTTCCCCGTTGTCCCTGGACTCACATGATGCAGCTTGGGAATTTCTTGGCTGAGAGACGCTATCGATGACCCGGAATGATGCAGTTTTTTCTTTTTTTTGGGGAAAACTTCATGTCTGCTCGAAAACCGTGACCTTTCATTTTTGGGGGAAACCGCCTTTAAAAACACCAAAAGCTATTTAGGGAATGTGAGAACAGGGTTTTAAATTTTTAGTAAAAAAAAAAAAGATTGTCTTACCACCAGGAGCAAAACATAACAATGCATTTTTAAAAAATAAGAATCTGCAGAACTAAGTAATGCCCAAATAGTTGAAGGTAAAATTTAAAGTATTTAAAAGCCCCAAAATGATGGTCTAAAAAATGATGGGGGTCCCCACATTTATGGTGAGAAAATTTGGGGCCTGAAAAATCACAAGGGTTTAAAAAAATTGTTACCCCTTTTGCTTTCAAAGTAAAATACATTTTTAGGAAAAAACTTTTAAAAACAAAAAACCTTTTTAATAAATTGTAAATATGCAATAAGAAGAAAACGAAGGTTCAGCTTACCCTCCAGGTAGTGCAGATCATTCCAAAGCAAATGGAATGAAAGTCCCCGGGGGGCTTCCCCCCCCGGGGTTTTGAAATTTGAAAAACACAGAGAAAGGGCCCCAAACCTACAAAGTGGACGTTTAGAGAACTCGTGCAGCGTTTGTTTTTTTTAAAAACCTTTTTTATTTTTATTGGGGGTTTTCCCTAAAAAAAAGAACAGGAAAACAAATAATGGCATCAACTTTGCATCAGGGAAAAAAGCACCCATATAGCGCTAGGTCAAAAAAATGGGGGGTTACATGCAGAAAAGACATTTGGGCCCGGAATTAAGGGGGTTTTAAAAAAGAATAAAAAATTTAAAAAGTTTAAAAGGGGTTTTTCATTGGGGAAGGGGGGTTTTATAGTGTTGCTTTTTATTTTAAAAGGGGTTTTTTATTGTGGTTTGGGCATTGGGTTTGTGGGTTTTCAGGGTTTTGGCTTGTCATTGGGTTGGGCTTGTTGGGCATGGCTTGTCATTGGGTGGGAGTTGTTGGGGTGTGGATTGTCATTGTTTGGGTTTTTTTATTTGGGTGGGGGTTTTTGGGGGGCAAGACGTTTTCCAGACATAAATGTGTCCGTTTTACCACATAATACAGTGTGAAAACCAGAACTGTATTGTGTAGTACACCATACCAAGTGAGTCACATGTCTGTCTTGCACAGTTGTCACAGTCTAACATATCATGGACACATGGTTAGTGGCTCCATCCATATCCCCCTCCACCATGCCACATACAATATCCACCTCTGAGTTTCCCTTGGTCACGCACCTGGCCACTTTCTAAAATAAACATCACAATAAACACAGCTAAGAAAGTAAAAGTGAAACCCCCTAATCTCAGGGACAGGTGTGCACTCACTCTTACAATTAGAGACAAGTGTAGGCTGCCACTATACAAGTTCTGATACAACCTACAATAATACCATATAGAGACCACATAGTAAATAGACACCAGCTCAGGTATAACCCGAGTGGTCAGACACCAGTTCAGGTCGCATCACATAATAATGAATATAGCACTGATCCAATATAGAAACAAAATAACCCCTCACAGGAGACATCTTGCCTGATGAGTCGTTCTGTTCTCTGACTCATACTTTTTCCCTTTTCTTCTTCATCCACTCCAGACTGCCATGATGACTTCTCCTGCCCATCACTCATCCCTGCAGAATTTACACACAAATGTCTTAAAATCCTCACTTTTCCTGCACCTGTTTACCTATTCCGACATCTGTACAAACTTCCCAGGGGTGGGAAAGCAGGTACAGGCCATAGCTTAGAGGCACAGTCTCGTAGGGGGTTTGGGTAAAAGAGGAATAACCCCCTGGAGATTGTGCTACGGCTATGGCCTGTACCCCTCAGAATCATATTACCAGGTAGGTGGGCAAAGCCCCAGATAGGTAGGTAAATGAGAAAGGCCCAAGGTAGCTAAGTAGGCCCTATTTCAAGAGTTAGACCCCCGTTGGGTAAATTGGTAGGCCCCAAGTAGGTTGGTAAGTGGGCCACAGGTGGGTAGATAGACACCAGGTAGATAAGTAGGCCTCAGGTTGATGGGGCCCCAGTTAAGTAGGTTGTAAGTGGGCCCCAGTTAGGTAGGTGATAGTGGGGCCCCAGTTGGGTATGCTGTGTGTAGTTAGGGCCCTAGTTAGGTATGCTTTAGATATTTAGGACCCCAGTTCGGTATGCTGTAGATAGATAGGGCGCCAGTTAGATAGGCTGAAGGTAGTTAGGGCCCTTGTTAGGTATGCTATAGGTATTAAGGACCCTAGTTAGGTACGCTGTAGGTAGTTAGTGCCCCAGTTAGGTAGGCTGTAGGTAGTTAGGGCCTTAGTTAGTTAGGCTGCTGGTAGTTAGGGCCCCAGTAAGGTAGGCTGTAGATAGTTAGGGCCCCAGTTAGGTACGCTGTATGTAGTTTGGGCCTTAGTTAGATACACTGTATGAAGTTAGGGCCCCAGTTAGGTAAGCTGTAGGTAGTTAGGGACACATTACTTATAAACGCGACATGCGGCTGGCTGGCTTCTAGTAAAGCTCGGCATTGACGGCACGATGATCTGATGTCACCAGTAGAGGCTGACACCTGGTAGGCTTAAAGGCTTAGGCCTACCATGGTGAATAGCGGAGCAGTTTGCTAGCGGCTAAAGCCTCACAGTTCCGGGGGTAAAGGACATTAGATCTCAATTCCTGGGCCCTGCCACTGAACCCTCGGGACACAGGGCCCAGGCGTTCGCATGTTAGCATGTGCAGCCAGGCTCCAGGTGACACAGCGGCGGTACCTTTCACTGACTGGTGGGCCAGTCCGAGCTTGCCATTAATAACCTACATGTCTTTTCTCAGCTGTAGACCCAACTTCTGTTTGGCGCTGGGTGCCCCAGCACATAATGTCCTAATATTGAACAAAGAACATAAGAGCAGAAAACTACACTACGGGGTACTTAGCATTCCCAGTCGTAGCAGCAATCAAAGTCCACTTGAAAGTCAGCGCAAAAGCAAGAAACGGTGTTCTTCTGGACGGCTCGCTTGTACTGCTGATTATGCAGTGAGAAACAACGCAAAAATATAATGTGACTTAGAATAAACTAAGTCCTTTGGAGTGAGCACCGATCCAGACATTTATTAAAAAAACAAAAATTTATTAAGGTCACTTAAATTATACATCAAAATAAAAAAAAAACAGTAAGTTCACATCAATAAATATTGTGTGTTCTTTTTCTTGCAGCTGTTACAGAAAATGTGGAAATCGATCCAGAGAAGTCGCTTTCCTCCTATGAGCTGGATATGTTTAGGTATGTATCTCATGCTGTGATGATCTTGTGCCATGTTTGTGCTTGTCTCCATAACATTAAAGAATGTAAAAAGCTGTATAGTGTAACACATGATTTCCCTTGATCAAAACTGAATAATGGGGTTTATTTATTTTGTTTTATTTTACATGTATTTCACATATAACACCATGCAACAAGCAGGCAGCTACTCTGCTGTATTACACTCTGCCTTTGCATAATGTCTGGAACTCTATATAAGTAGAACGGGGCTCTGTTAATGTTAAAGTGGTATTCCCTTTTCGTTGATTTGCTTTAAACATGTTGGAAAGGCAAATTAACAATGTTACCTAATACATTGCTGTTTTTGCTTTATATCAGAGCTAAAGCAGTTTTTCTCTCTTTCTTGTTTACACAAGCTTCAATAGATTACCAACCATATCTGCTCTAGCAGTGGTGGGTTTGTTGCCTCACTCCCTCATCTACCTTAGCAGCAGAATGAAGTTTGCTTCTCGGACTCTGGTTCTCACTAACAGAAACTCTTAGTTAATTTACAGAGAGCAAGATCAGGAGCTTTGTGCTGAGCTGTCAGGGCAGCAGAGTGAGAGTTTTCTTTGTATGTAAATGCACAGATAAGTGTAAATGTACAAGAATCACTCTGCTTCTCTTGGCAGCTTTCTCTCATTAAAATTCAGCACTGGTAACTAACACTTACAGCCAGACATCCTGCTTGGATAGTGTTAATCTTTTTCCACATACCCATCCATCACCAATGTCTCTCTAATGAGCACAGCTAGAAATAGGAAGTAGCAGAGCTGAAATGTCAGTCTGTGCTCTAGAATGACCGACAGCTTGCATAAGTTGGAGCCTGAAGTAGGGGAGAAAGGGTATGCTCACAGCGTTTTTTGAAGTGTAAATTTATGCTTCAAAATCGGCCTCCAAATCTGCTTCAAAACACGGCTCATTGTTGACAGATTTTGAAAAATCCTATCTTCATTGTTTCCTATGGGGATTTTACGAGCAAAAAATGCCTCAAGTATTGAGATGTCACTTATTTTCACAGCAGTAATTGCGTAAAAAAAAAGGGCTCACAATTCCGCTTGTGAAATATGCTTTGTGTGAACGACAAGGCGTATTTTACATTATATTGAATGAAAGAAGATTTGATGCTTGTCTGATTTTGGGCCATTTTCTAGCACGTAAAACGCACTAAAAAAAACGGCCCAAAAAACGCCATGTGAACGTACCCAAGAGCAGCTTCTGTGAAAACAGTCAGATGGGGAATCGCCTTTTATTAGCACAGAAATATGAACCTATTTATGATATAATATAAAAAATTATAAAAATGATATAAATATTATTATATATATATATAATTTATTTATATTATAAGTAATATTAAAATGATGTAGGGTAAACATTTATTCACAGCAGTTATTCTTATCTTAGAAAGTGCATATCGCTCTGATGTATGTGTATGTATAATACTGGGACCTGATTATTTTAGTAGTTTTGAATAGCAGTTTTCCATTTTCAAGAATGATGAACGATTGCATTCTAAGTATAAAAAGACAAACCAAATAGTTTATTGTACTTTTTTCTTGTTGTTGGCTTCTCCTTCATAGCACGGTACAAGTCCTGTTCTGTAAAGGCTGTTCCTTAAGTATTGGAGCGTTTTATGTATCTACACCAACACACCTGGACTACAAGCGGGATCGATTCATCTTAAATACGAGTGCTGTCACTTGGTAAAAGAAACAAGATTTTACATTTATGTATTTCTTGACATGTTTAAGCAAGGCTTTGGATAGTCTTCTCTGAGTTCACCTGATGCTGCAGGCGACAGGTAGATCTAGAAAAAAGTACCTCAATAAGGGGACACTATCATAATACTTATCCAAGTAAAAGATGTAGCAGGTGACAACATTTTTTAGAGTTGATTCATAGGAATGGGTTGCTATAGGCAAAGCTTCCTTGTTTAACACATAGTATAGTTTAATCTACTCCCAAATCCATACTTTTTTCAAAAAAGTGTGTTGACTCCTGATATAGTCGTTATAATTGATAAATTTTGAAAATTTTAGCACGACAGACCATAACGCAGCACAGTTTTGGTTTTTTTGGGTTAATTCTGTTTTTATTGACTTGACACTTAATTAAAACAGCATACAAAAATAGTACAATGTAACAAGGTAATATAAGCAAAGTGTAAATAATCCTCATAATTGTATTATATCTATATGGATTAATTGTGATAATCACATAGTTATCAAAAGAAAAGGGGATAACAAACAAGATTTGACCAGACAAGTCGAACAAAGGAACAGATAAGCGAAAAAGGAGAGGATGTAATCATAATACCTATACAGTGGTACTTTAACATACAATATTAATTGGTTCTGGGAAGACCATTGTTTGTTGAAACCATTGTATGTTGACGATCAGTTGATGGTAATTGGTTCCGAGGCCCAAAATATTACCCAACAAAATGTGGTTTAAAGAAAGTGATGTGGATTTTTAATACACAATGTACCAGGAAAAAAAGAAAATGGGGCATGACCTTACCTGTTTCAGTATGTATAAGAGACCATCAATTTTAATAAATCATTTATTTTTTCCTTTTAATTTTTTAATCCGTTAATTTTCAGACATAATTTAACAATAACATTCCGTAGAAAAATAGAAAATAGTGGTATACTCAGACTTATTTGAGACATGAATTACTCCAGCCTTAAGGGGCCGTTTTTCAGGAAAGGACAATCCGGGAAATCCGACCCTATTTGCTCTTCTGGCCGCAGGGGGACGGCTTTTTTCCCCGGTTTGCGGATTCAAGCCCTCCCCTTCGTACCGACTTTCATGTTCCCCCGAAAACCGGGGGGAAAAAATGAAAATTTCAATGTTTTTTTCACACCGGGGTCTAACAAACCTTTTGGCGGAAAAAACCATGCAGTGGGGACCGCTGTTTAATTGTCCATTAAAGGGCCCGGGTTTAAAATTTTGGAGCCGGGTTTACAGGGGCTTTAAAACCGTAAAAACAGTCAGTAAATCCGGCTGAAAAACCGGACCGTGGGGACTTGCCCTAAGTCCATGCACAGTCCGTAATGACTAGCTAGGAGAAGCTGGGCAGCGATAGAATTTTTATCAGCGGATATGGCTGAGAGATCTTTCATTCTTATAATATAATTAAGCTGTTTAAAAATGCATCAAGTTGGTGGAAGGCCCAATTTTTTTCATTGTGCCGCTATAATCTGACAAATGGAAGCCATGAAATGTCTAAGGAGCCCTTTTTTGACCCTAGAAATGTGGCCCAGGATTAAGGATCATAGAGCCGATTAAGGACAACAAGTAAAAGTTGAAGTCGAAAAAGCATTATAGAGAGAAAAGACCATTTGTCTTAAACGTTGGATCCCGGCAGTCTCACCAAATATAAAAGTAGGAGTCAGTAGAAGCATTACAAGTGCAAAGTCACAGTTCAAAGGGTTGTTCCCACTAAGCCACTTCCACATTAAGGGCACCTCATAGTTACAGAATGATGGGGCCAGCTCTTGCGGCCATCCTCCCCATTAATTTCTTTGGGAATTCTGTATAGATTAGTAAGTTTGCTTTCCTCATATTTGTAACACAGTCAGCTCGTAGCTAGTTATGAGCCGGCCTTAACATGGTTATATTTGCATTTGCTGTGTGAGGGATTCAGCTATGCATCATGATTCCTGCTATAAAATCATGCACTGTGAGCAGAGCCTTTAAACTTAATAAGAAGTGATCATTATTGTTTGTTGTTTTGGGATTGTGTGCTTGCAATAGTACGGTATGCACTTATATGGGGTGTTTGTGGGGCGTACTTCGGTGCATAATTGTGCTGAGGTACACCCCGCAAATACAATTAAATCAATTAACAAGTACAGCACTCATTAAGTGCTGTGTAAAATCGCTGTCATCGTTTGGACGATGGTGATTTTACAGTCATATTTCCCACACTCTGCATCTGTGAAAAGATGGACGCTTACCCACGGGGAAATGCAAAGAATAGGAGGCAGTTGAAAGTGCATGCTGGCCAGCACGTACTTTCAACAGCGCCACTGAAGGCGTCTTGCGCCTTGCGTCTTGTGCCACAATACGCCGTTTGGACATACCCTACTTGTTGTTAATGCCTATTGCTATATTCATGCTATTTGCCAGTAGACTTTAGCTTATTTTTGTTGAGAAGAATAACAATAGTCTCTTTATTTCAGTTATTTCTTTGGCAATTCTAACAAAGTAAGAGTAAAAAAGAACAAAACGGAGGTGCACCTACCAAATGCTGCCTATATTGAAGAACAACTAAAAAAAGGTAAGAAGGGGGAATATACTGTAGAGTAGCTAGCAATCATAACCATATTGCTGGAAGTGCTGTTTTTACATGTGGGAGTGATCCAATAAACGAGAAGGGCTGCAGGGTACTCCACTTGCTCCACTTACATTGTGGATACAGTGAAGGAAATATTAATTTGATCCCTTGCTGATTGTGTAATTTTGCCCTCTGACATTGACTTGAACAGTCTTATTTTAAGGGTAGGTTAATTTTAACATTGAGAGATAGAATATCCAAAATAAAATCCAGAAAATCACATTGTATAAATTATAAACATTTATTTGCATTTTGCTGAGAGAAATAAGTATTTCATACCTCTGGCAAACAAGACTTAATAATTGGTTGCAGAAACATTGTTGGAAAGCACAGCAGTCAGATGTTTTTTGTACTTGATGATGAGGTTTGCGCACATGTCAGGAGGAATTTGGTCCACTCCTCTTTGTAGGATCATCTCTAAATCATTAAGACTTTGAGGCTGTCGCTTGGCAACTCGGAGCTTCAACTCCCTCCATAAGTTTTTTATGGGATTAAGGTCTGGAGACTGGCTAGGCCACTACATGACCTTAATGTGCTTCTTTTTGAGCCACTCCTTTGTTGCCTTGGCTGTATGATTAGGGTCATTGTCTTGCTGGAAGACCCAGCCACAACACAGTTTTAATGTCCTGGCGGAGGGAAAGAGGTTGTCACTCAGGATTTTACTGTAGAAGACTGCATCCATTCTCCCATTGATGTGGTGAAATAGTCCTGTGCCCTTAGCAGAGAGACACCCCCAAAACATAATGTTTCCACATGCTTGACGGTGGGGACGGTGTCCTCTGGGTCATAGGCAGCATTTTCATGGAACCAGACAAAGTTCATTATATCACGAAACGCGTCTTCCTTCTTTTATATGTGAATAAACAATAAACAAACATTTGCTTTTAATTTACTGCAACTAGTCCATCGCTGACTTGGTCCTTCAATTTACCTAAGTGGTGTATGATGAAACAACCTCGATCTGCACTTTGTTCTTCTGCTATCTCACGGCTGGGAGAAAGTACCGACGGGACGCACTGCAGCGGACTTCACAAGTCCCACAGTCTGGCTCCAAATTACCTAAGGGTGCTTTCACACTGTGCGTTTTTGATGCCTTTTTTATGCGTTTTTTGTGCAGGAAGGCACAGCAATTAATGCTGTACATTGCTGCACTAAAAAAACGGCAAAAATCACGATTTTACAGCGATTTTTGTCACAATTTTTGCCGCGATTTTTGTGCATCATTGTACAGCATTAATTGCTGTGCCTTCCTGCACAAAAAACGCATTAAAAAAAGCATCATAAACGCACCGTGTGAAAGCACCCTAAAGCTCTAGAGAGTGTTGTGCCTCAATTAGCACAAGAAAAAACTTTGAGACTCTCGGTTCACATATTTTGATCAAAAGATGTTTAAGCTGCCCACAACTTTCAACGTGATCTCAAATCGGGCAGTCCTATACTATCCTATACTATAAAAAAACCCAACCTGCAAGCTGCACTTCTTATGACAGCCTGTGAGAGTGGGCAGGTGCAGAAAACCAAAATGGAGGCACCCCTTCCTCCCCATATAGGTTAAAATCAATATACATCAAATATAGCGTATGGTTCGTGGGCAGCTTAAACATCTTTTGATCAAAATATGTGAACCGAGAATCTCAAAGTTTTTTTCATGTATGATATATAGCATAAATGCTTCTTTAGGGATTTCCATGTAATGTATTGCCCTTTTTGCAGTAGTGTGCCGCTGGCAGTGGTGTGCGTGTGTACATGGATATATATAGATGTGCGCCGCAGCCCTGCCAGTGGCACCCAGGTTTGCATATGTTTTTTCAGAAATGTTTTTTGTGCAGAACCATACGTTATATTTGGTGTATATTTTAACCTATATGGGGAGGAATGGGTGCCTCCATTTTGGTTTTCTGCACCTGCCCACTCTCACAGGCTGTCATAAGAAGTGCAGCTTGCAGGTTGGATGTGTTTTTTTTTTATTTTTTTCTCTCTGTATAATGGAGGTTGGTTGACCCAGTGAGAGGCCTGAATTTGGCTCTATTGAGAGGTAAAGATAGGATAGGACTGCCCGATTTGAGATCACGTTGAAAGTCGTGGGCAGCTTAAACATCTTTTGATCAAAATATTTGAACCGAGAATCTCAAAGTTTTTTCATGTATGATATATAGCATAAATGCTTCTTTAGGGATTTCCATGTAATGTATTGCCCTCAATTAGCCCAACTCCCAAAGGTTAGTGTTACAGCAACACTTTTTGTACTTGATAAGATATGTGTGCAGTTTTGTGCCTCCCCTCCTCTGTTCTCTTGTTTCTAAGAGGTTAGATTCTGACTGTTTAATTGAGTCTGTGGACTGGAGTCTTTTATAAAGGTGACTATGTAAGACAGGTAATGAGCTGATTAGGAGTCTGACTGGTCTGTAGGAGCCAGAACTCTTAAAGGGGTTTTGCCACAATGTAATGTTGACGTGGGATCCTCCAAAATGGGTATTTAATCACTTTTATAAATATATGTGATTACAAAAAGTGAAGACTCTGAGAGCTACAGCATTTCTCAATCCCCCTTAGTTACCTGAAATCTTGCATTAGACACAGAGGAGCTGACAGGCCGCGCTTGCGTAACACTTCTTATCTGATGACAGGGAAAATGAATGAGCTTTCAAGGGGCGGGGTAGAAAGAGCAGTGTATGAGCCTGTGTCTTGCTGTATAGAGAATCAACTGTTGTAAAGTTATTATTTGAGTTAAGTTTTGAGACCCTCCCTTATTCCTCACTCTCTGCTCACCCCTCCCTCTCTCCCCTGCAGCCTTCATGACTCAGCATGATTTGTTTATATTCTACTCCCGTGCTGATAAGGAGGTAAGGTAACTCAGTCCTGGCAAAACCCCTTTAAAGGTTGGTAGGAGATCAAATACTTATTTCACTCGGAAAATGCGAATAAATTTATATAACTTAGACAATGTGATTTTCTGGATTTTATTTTGGATATTCTATGTCTCAATATTAAAATTTACCTACCCTTAAAATTATAGACTGTTCATGTCTTTGTCAGTGGGCAAACCTTCAAAATCATCAAAGGATCAAATAATTACTTCCTTCACTGTATGATCTTGGAAATGAAGTTAGGATTACTAGCTTCTGTATGAACATACATGTCTAGATCTTCCTTTTCCCAAAACTGAATTTTCCAGCTCCTCAACCCGTTATGGCTAGTTTTATATGTAGCGTTTTTGTCACTACAGTTTTTTGTGCCAAAGCCAGAAGTGGACCTAGCAGCAAAGACTTTAGGTCCTTCCTTTCTATATTCCATTCCTTTTTAAATCCACTCCTGGCTTTTGCTGAAAAAAAAAAATAGAAAATCTACCTAGAGACCAGCATAATTGTTTCAAAGCATGTCACACCAACCTACAGTCACAGCCAGTTTTGGTCTTCTGAGAGCTACAACAAAATAGTTTTTATTTATTTTTATTTTTGGCAGAAACGTGTGGAAAGTCTGCAATTTTATGTGACAAAACCAAATGCACACATATATACATATGTGCATGTTTTATGCAATAATTTACACAATAAAAACAACCTTTTTTATATCATATAAAAAGGGGAGGGGGACCAAACAAATTATGATGTTAAATCATGCAGTTATGATGATAACAATCTATTTTTTTTTTTCCCATTTGAACTTTTAAACATTTTTTATAATTTTTTTTTCTTTTTAGTTAATTCCACTAAAGGGCTGGACCATAGACTCACTGTTATTATATGCTATAATAGTTTTGTATTACAGTGTATTATGCCCATTAGCCTATCATCCTGTTGGGCCCTGCCTCTAACTCGGCTTAAAACATAAACACAGGTGTCAAACCTGGGGAAGGGGAACTTTTTTAGGCTTCTGACTGCCAGTGTGGAGGGGTTATGGTGACGGAAGGGGCCCCCATCCTGTGTCTGACTACTTAGATGCCGTTGTGCTATTGACCGTGGAATTTAGTTGATAAAATGGCTGGATCAGTCATCTGTTTATAAAGCGAGCACCTGCTGCCAATGTTGTAAGCTCAGTTAATGAATACAATTTATCACATCGGTGGATTGTCTTTGGTGGCAGCGCCATTAACTTCAATGCATGTCACTAAAGGGCCTGCCAAGTTGTTGGACTATTTTGTCTGTATATATACTAACAAAGCTGTGTGGGCAGGGAAGCCAGATTATCTAAATGTGGGCAAAATTTCTAAAGCTTTTAACAGTAAAATCTACCAGTACCATACAGCTATTTGTCGCTAAGCACCCTGGGTATTTCTTAAGTTGGCCACAGATGGGGAAGCATTACATCTTAGGAGTTAACTTGTACTGGTTCTGGTATAACAATAAGTAAAAAACACGACATTGCTAGGTCTAGGGAAACTTCTTTTTGAAACACGTAAGTGACTTCCCATATGTACAATGTCTCACAAAAATGAGTACACCCCTCACATTTTTGTAAATATGGTATTATATCATTTCATGACACAACATTGAAGATATGACACTTTGATAGAATGTTAAGTAGTCATTGTAGAGCTTGTATAACAGTGTACATTTGGGGTGCCTTCAAAATAACTCAACACACAGCCATCAATGTCGAAACCATTAGCCACAAAAGGGAGTACACCCCTAAGTGAAAATGTATAAATTGTATCCAAAGTGTCAATATTTTTTGTGGCCACCATTATTTACCAGTACTGCCTTAATTCTTTTGGGCACGGAGTTCACTAGAGCTTCACAGGTTGCCACTTGAATCCTTTTCCAGTCCTCCATGACGACATCACGGAGCTAGTGCATGTTAGAAACCTTGCACTCCTCCAACTTCTGTTTGAGGATGCCTCACAGATGCTCAATAGGGTTTAGGTCTGGAGACATGATTGGCTAGTCCAGCACTTTTTATCCTCATTTTGTTTAGCAAGGCAGTGGTCGTCTAGGTGTGTTTGGAATCATCAGCATGTTGAAATATTGCCCAGCAGCCCAGTTTCCCAAAGGAAAGGGTCATGTTCTGTTTCAGTATGTCACAGTACATAGTTCCGTCAATGAACTGTAGCTGCACACAGCCAGCAGCACTCATGAAGCCACAAACCTTGACACTGTCAGCACCATGCTTGACTGTAGGCTAGACACACTTGTCTTTGTATTTCTCACCTGGTTGCCGCCACGCACGCTTGATACCATCTGAACCAAATAAGTTTATCTTGGTCTCATCAGACCCCAGACATAGTTCCAGTTATCCATGTCCTTAGTCTGTTTGTCTTTAGCAAACTGCGGGCTTTCTTGTGCATCATCTTTAGAAGAGGCTTCTGGGACGACAGCCATGCAGACCAATTTGATGCAGTGTCCGGCTTACTGTCTCAGCACTGACAGGCTCACCTGTCACCCCTTTAACCTCTGCAGCAATGCTGACATTCTTCATACTGACAGGGCCGCCATCAGAAATTTTAGGGCACCCTATGACTGAAGTGTCTGCCCCCCCCCTCCCCTCGCAAACCTCATCCCCACCCTCCATATTTCCACCATACAGTGACCATATAGTGGTAGCTACAAGTGTAAACATGTAGTTATCCTGTTTCCCCGAAAGTAAGACAGTGTTGTATATTAATTTTCTCTCCTAAAGATGCACTATGCCTTATTTTCAGGGGATGTCTTATTTTTCCACAAATAAATTATAGCATGCTATACTAGTGTGTGTGTGTGTGTGTGTATATATATCTTTAAGTTTAGAGTCACAAACCACAGGATATATGTATGTAAAGGACATTTTATGGCAGCTGCAGTGACTTATCTCAAAGGATGGCAAATGTGACATGCTGGGACTTGTAGAACTAGAAGTTCCAGCATGCCCCATCAGCCATCCTGTGAGATGTGTGTGTGTGTCAGTATCATTGCTCTGTTCTCCCCCCCATCCCTCACTTACTTGTGCACTTTCTGACTCCTGTCCTGGGATGTTTGGGATCTGTGGTGACATCACAGTCACATGACCTCCCTGCACAGGTCATTCAACACTCTGCTACAACAATATGTCCCAGGGCCATTTCTCAGGGTGAGCGGGGCTTGGGAACACCCGTCCTCCCCTCCCCCCCACCTTTCTTTCTGCCCTGGCTTAGGGACGGCCCTGTGTATGGGACACTGCAGCAATGATTTCCGCTATGTCTTATTTTCAGGGGGTGCCTTATATTAGTGAATTCAACAAAATCTCTGCTATGTCTTACTTTCGGGGGTGTCTTATTTTTGGGGAAACACGGTACATTTAGTGACTCACAGGTGACATCTTGTCTGATGAGTCGTTCACTTTCCCTTTTCTTCTCCATCCGGTCCCGACCACCATGATGACTTCTCCCAGCCACCACTCGGCACTGCAGAATTTAATACCCAAACACCTAACTTTTCTATCGTCTTCCTAACTGTGCGCCCTCCCCTCCTATGTACAAACGAAACTCCCCATCCATAGTGCCCCAAGTAATTACCCCATTGGTGCCCTGGTAGTTGGGGCCCCCTTAAGTAGTTAGTTATAAAGGGCTCCTTGTAGCCCACTCCCCCCAAGCCCATGGGATGGGCCCCCTCTGAGTCCCTGTTATGGGTCACCACTGAGCCCCTGTGATGGGCCCCTGTGATGGCCCCCTCTGAGCCCAGACGATGGGCCACTGTGATGGACCCCCTCTGAGTCCCCACAATGGGCCCCCTCGGAGTCCAACCAAACCCCTGTCATCTTGAAAAACACGCCCAAAGTATGATGTTTCCACCCCCATGCTTCACGGTTGGGACGGTGTTCTTGGTGTTGTACTCCTCCTTCTTCTTCCTCCAAATGCGCAATGGAGTTCATACCAAAAAGTTCTATTTTGGTCTCATCAGACCTCATGACCTTCTCCCATGCATCCTCTGAATCATCCAGATGGTAATTGGCGAACTTCAAATGGGCCTGTGCTGGCCTGGATATGTGCTGGCGTGAGCAGACTTTACATGCCCTGCAAGATTTTAATCCATGACCGTGTAGTGTGTTACTAAGGCCTCGTTCACACGGCTTATTTCAGAACGTATTTACATCGGATTGCCGATCGTAAATACGTTCTGAAATCAGTTGAAAATCAGTTGCAAATAAGTGCCACTAAGTATGGCACGTATTTGTAACTGATTTCCTGACGGATTCACCATCTCCAATCATTGTAGGTGGTGAATCCGTCCGTAAATAATTGACATGCACATTGTTTTTCCGTCCGGATTGCCGTCGTCAATCCGGGCGGCAATCCGGCACGGAAATACGCGTCGTGTGAACGACGAGCCGTATTTTCTATTGAAATCAATAGAAAATAGGCTGTTACTTATTTCTGACTGATTTGCCGACGGATTGACGATCGTCAATCCGTCGGCAAATCCGCGGCAAAATAAGCCGTGTGAACGAGGCCTAATGGTAATTTTTGAGACTGTGGTTCCAGCTCCCAGTTCATGTCATTGACTGGGTCTTCCTGTGTAGTTCTGGGCTGATTCCTGACCTTTTTCAGGATCATCCTTACCCCATGAGGCGAGATCTTGCATGGAGACCCAGACCAAAGAAGATTGATAGTTCTCATGTGTTTCTTCCATTTCATAATAATTGCAACAACAGTTGTTGCCTTCTCACCAAGCTTCTTGCCTATTGTCCTGTAGCCCATCCCAACCTTGTGCAGGTCTACAATTTTGTCCCTGGTGTCCTTAGAAAGTTCTTTGGTCTTAGCTATGGTGGAGAGGTTGGAGTGTGATTGATTGTGTGGACCGGTATCTTTTCTACAGGTAATAAATTCAAATAGGTACAATTAATACAGGTGATGAGTGCAGTAGGACTGCTTCTTAAAGAAAAACTAACAGGTCTGTAGGAGCCAGAATTCTTGCTGGTAGGGACGTGATCAAATACTTATTTCATGCAATAAAATGCAAATTAATTATCTGAAAATCATACAATGTGATTTTCTGTTTTGTTTTTTTAGTTCTGTCTCTCTCAGTTGAAGTGTACCTACGATAAAAATTACAGACCTCTCCACGCTTTGTAGTAAAAAAAATCTTGGAAAACCACCAGAGTATCAAGTACTTATTTTCCCCACTGTATAATTTATATCATACTCTATTTTGAGTGCTGGACTTTGTTTTTTTTCTTGTTGTTTAACTGGGATAATCGACTCAAATCCTTGCTGTTCCGTGCACTGTTCGCATGAAGGAATACGTTTGGGTGAGCTGATCTTGCGTTTCTATTTTACTTGGTTCTGGGTAAAAGCCACCACTTCTGTGCCAAAAGCAGATAGTCTTGATTATTAGAAAAATCCTCTTAATGTTGTGCTGCACTTCCAGTAAAGCATGGGACACCTAACTTTCCTTTTTTTTTTTGTTCTTTTTATCCCACTTTTAGTGTAAAACGATATTTAGCTCCTGTGAGAAAGCAGTAAAAGAAATGGAGAGAAAGTTATTGCAATCCTCTGAGACCTCTTAAAGAGTAGTCCAGTGCAATGTAAGTTTTATAATTGTGATATATAGCTTTTATTTTTAGGTGAATATCAAAAAAAAAAAAAAAGCACGCAACCTCCCTCCCCTCCCCACAGTAATCTGGCAAATGCGTACTTGCCAGAAAGGCACTACCAACATTTTACTGCAAAACAAGCCAACCAATAGGAGGATTAGTTCGACAAATGTCCAAAGATGCTTCAAGTTTGTCAAATGACCTAAGCCACTATAATAAATTTGGAACATTCTTATGCCTTGGGGAATGTGTATTCTGTCCTATTATTGTCTGTCCTATATGTCCTGTTATTTCTAATGTGATTCCATCCTGTAGTATAAAAACTAGTGACTACTACTGCAGATAATCAGAACGAGGATTAACCTCACTGAATGGTGCTAATCTGCATTCAGATCAGTATTATACAGTCTTAATAAATCCGCCCCATTGTTTTTATGTAACTATGTAAAAAAGATACTTAGTTGCCCATAGCAACCAATCACAACACAGTGCTGATTTTAAATTCTGCTATTGGAAATTAAATCTGCAGATGTGGTTGTTTGTGATGAACAACATTCAGACAGTTTTCATAAATCGTTATGGTTATGTAGGTCTAATAAATATTAGGGGTTTCCCCTATATAAAAAATATGCATATATTTAGGGCACATCTGTGTTAAGAAGTATGTCCTGCTCCTAGTGCCAATCATGCTTGGACAAATCTCTCGCAGCCCTGTAGGGATGTTCACATGTATTAGATGTATGGAATATTTGTAGATTTAAAATCTTCGGCACGTCATAGTAGCAACAAATATCATAAACATAAAAAATAATACAAAAATATACATGTATAAACCTTAAATCTGCAGCATCTTATTTTAGGTCTTGGAAAGAAAGATTTTTAGACTCTAGACTCCCGTTTACTTTGTTTTTATAACATGAAAGCAGAAACTTCTGTCCATAGTTTAGAGGGTACAAAATTGGTGACAAATTATCTTTAAAGGGAATCTGTCGCCAATTTTTTTTTTACTTATTAAATCAAGACCCTGATCAGGCCCGGACTGCTCACAGAGCAATCCGGGCATTTGCCCGCCGGGCTACTGGGGCCGGGCTGCAGGGCCGGCTCGGATCGCCCGCCGGGGGGGGACCAGTGTTTCCCCCTGATGGGCCCCGAGTCCCGGCGCCGGTCTATAGCACGCTACAGGGGCCGCAATGGTCACATCAGCGACCGTACCCCTGTGTCAGGGGACCGACAGGCCCCCCTCGCCACACGGCTGCACGGCCGGGTCACCGATCCAGCCATGCAGGCATCACGGCCGCCGCCTGCACCGCGCGGTGCAAGCAGCGGCCGAGGCTGAACAGCCGGGATATTCTGATCCCGTCTGTTCAGCTCCCAGGAGGCCGCGGGGCAGGTGCGCGATGTGATGATGTCATCGCGCGCCCGCTCCGCGTCCCGCACACTGCTGCCGGCGGCCGCTCCGGGTGAAGACAGAAGAGGAAGCAGAGACTTCAGGTGAGTTTTGGTTTTATTTTTTTTTAAAACTACTAGCCCTGTCTAGCTATATACTGCCCTGTCTAGCTATATACCAGCCCTGTCTAGCTATATACCTGCCCTGTCTAGCTATATACCTGCCCTGTCTAGCTATATACCTGCCCTTTTTAGCTGTATACTGCCCTGTCTAGCTATATACCAGTCCTGTCTAGCTATATACTGCCCTGTCTAGCTATATACTGCCCTGTCCAGCTATATGCCACCTGTCAGTATATACCCCTTCAGCTATATACCAGCCCTGTCTAGCTATATACCAGCCCTGTCTAGCTATATACTGCCCTGTTTGCCTATATACCACTCCTGTCTGCCTATATACCAGCCCTGTCTGCCTATATACCAGCCCTGTCTACCTATATACCAGCCCTGTCTACCTATATACCAGCCCTGTCTGCCTATATACCAGTCCTGTCTGCCTATTTACCAGCCCTCTCTACCTATATACCAGTCAGGTCTGCCTATATACCAGTCCTGTCTGCCTATATACCAGCCCTGTCTACCTATATACCAGCCCTGTCTGCCTATATACCAGCCCTGTCTGCCTATATACCAGCCCTGTCTGCCTATATACCAGCCCTGTCTGCCTATATACCTGCCCTGTCTGCCTATATACCTGCCCTGTCTGCCTATATACCTGCCCTGTCTACCTATATACCTGCCCTGTCTGCCTATATACCTGCCCTGTCTGCCTATTTACCTGCCCTGTCTGCCTATCTATATAATGCCCTGTCTGCCTATATACTGCGCCTGTCTACCTATAAGTGGCCCTGTCTATATACGGGCCCTGCAGCTTACATACTGGCCCTGCCTGCCTACATACTGGCCCTGACTGCCTACATACTGGCCCTAGCTGGCTAATTACTGGCCCTAGCTGGCTAATTACTTGCCCAAGCTGGCTAATTACTGGCCCTACCTGGCTGATTACTGGCTGCAGCCCTAGCTACCTGGCTGATTACTGAGGGCATTCCTAGCTACCTGGCTAGTTACTGAGGGCATTCCTAGCTACCTGGCTAGTTACTGAGGGCAGCCCTAGCTACCTGGCTAGTTACTGGGGGCAGCCCTAGCTACCTGGCTAGTTACTGGGGGCAGCCCTAGCTACCTGGCTAGTTACTGGGGGTAGCCCTAGCTACCTACCTATGGGGGTCTACCTATTTACATGCCACTTATCTGACATTTTTTAATTTCTAATTTTTAGGGTCTAACATACGCTGTTTTGGGAATTGATAGGAAAGTGCTGGAAAAGAGAGGAGTCTAAGATGTATTTGTGGTAAATTCTACAGGGACGAGTAGTGACCACTAGAAGAGGACACTGCATGCTGTACTGGACAGAGAAAGAAATGGAAGGGAACGACTCATCAGGGAAGACATCATGGAGGTTTGGGCTAGATGGAGAAGAAAAGGAGAAGAAGACAACTCCCATCAGAGATGACGTCTCCTGTGAGTCCCTCCTGTCAGGGGTCATTTTACTTCTGTGTTGAATCAGGGCTGTATTCATGTGGTGGTGACCTGACTACTGGTGAGGTGATTGGTGGGGTTGTAGGTTATGTTGGTGCTTATGTAGTGTCAGTGTGGGCTTGTCCCGGATTGAAAAGCAAGTGCACACCTGACTCTGTAATGAGGGGTTTCTCTGCACCACTGTTTCTTTCTTTCTTGCTTGTGTGTAGGGGGCTTTCACACGGAGCTGTTTTGGTGCATTTTTTGATGCGTTTTTTTTTTGTGCGGAAATGTACAGCATTAACTACTCTGCCTTTCTGCACAAAAACGCACCAAAAACACATAAAAAATGCTCTGTGTGAAAGCAGCTTTATAGTGTAGTTTATTTTAGAAAGTGGCGAGGTGCGAGAACAAGGGGAATTTTTTAAGCGGATATTGTATCTGGGCTGGTGGGGGCTTAGTGCCAGGGCTGATTTTTATTCCCAGTCCGACCTGACCCTGATGCATATTCTTTTCCTCTCAATAGTTTTTATTTCCTGATTGTAGATTTCTCAATTCGGCCGTCTATATATGATTATGGGGAAGACATTCTTGCTTGCAGTGCTTTAACAGCAGTCAGAGAGATACTTTACAGCAGCTTCATGCCCATAGGATTCTTAAGACAGATTCTGTCCCATAGACTTGTATAGGAGAGTTTTCACTCTGAAGGGAGAGGAGAGGGGGAGCTGTAACCATCTCCTCTTGTGACTGGTGGATTCTGTGTTATCTGTACACGATGGTGTCTCCTTTTAGTTTGACCCTGCTTTTACTGATAATGAGCACACTGCTGAAAAGCTCTCTAAATAGAACAGGAAGTGTTGGACGATTATTAGGCTTAGTGGCAAAAGTGAAAACTGCAGGACTTAAGAATTATTAAAAAAATACTGAAAGTGATATGAAAAATTAAAAAAAATAACCAAAAATTCCTAAAAAATGTGTTTAACATAAAAATGTGAGTTAAACAATAAGTAATTTTTGATGACACATTCCCTTTAACACAAGCCTTTATGCTGATTTATGATAGGTTGTATAAATGATGGTAGTAAGCAGTGGTAAATCATTCAATAAAAAAATCACTTAATTTTTCTCTCTGGGCTTGTAGTGAACATTCATTTTTTGGACTGCTAGTTTTTTGATCGTATATCATGCTTTTTTTTTTTTTTTAAAGCAGGCTTCATCCTTAAAGGGATTAAGGGGCCGTTCACACGGCACAGGACAAATTCCGGCCGATTTGCCGGCTGGTATTTGTCCTGTTTTGCGTTCGTCCCCACGGCCGGGGGGGGGGACGGCTTTTCTCCGCGATGAGCGGAGAAGAGCCCTCCCATTGATAAGCACAGATTCCGTCTGGAAACCGGACGGAAGATTGTGCATGTTCAATGTTTTGTCGCCGGTCCGCCGGCGACAAAACCGCCGGGCGGAAAACCCGTGCAGTGGGGACTGCTGCACGGGTTTTCCTTAGAGCACAATTATGCTCATTTTCGGCTGTTTTTTCAGGCGGTCTGAAAAACCACAAACCGGCTGAAAAACCGGCCGAAAACCCGTGCCGTGTGGACATGCCCTAATAGTGTCTAGAACCGCAGGAATTTTTTCCTTTGTTGTGTTGCTGCATTTAGAGAGAAGGATTTTTTTCTATTTTTTTGTAAATATAGTCAGAGTTGGATTCAGCTTTTCAGCAGCTCTTTGCTGTGTAGACTGCCTATAGTGTAGAATTCCACAGAAAATTATTCTTAGCTTAATAATTAAACAAACTATTTGCCAAATAAAATTAAAATGTATTCCTATCCTTTTGGTATAGGGTCTCTTTAATTCTTCCCAGCTGGTTCCTGTCTGTGCTGGAAGTGTAGGGTAGCAGAGGGCACCATGTTCCACATTTGGTGGCGATGCCCACCCTTGAAACATTTCTGGGATGTGGTATATGATGTGATCCATTAGCTCACAGAGGTCTCATTACCCAAACCTCCAGAAGCATTCATTCTGTATGTTTCAAATGGCGATACCGGCCTTTAGAAAGTTCCTACTGCAACATCTTTTAGAAGCTACAAAAATGGTGATCCCGAGACATTAGAAATCCCTCCAACCATTGAAGAATGATTCACTGAAATCTTTCACACATATCCTATGGAATAACTGATAGCGCAATCTCCTGAGCAAGTACAATGTCTTGGTCAAATTTGGTATCTTTAGCGTTTTTTATCATCTTCACTTTTTTAATCTCTCACAAGCTAAATTTCTAGAGAAGTTGTTTATTGTTATGAGAGATGGCCTTCACTTTCCTTTTTTCTTTTGTTCAGCCACATGTCCCTGGAGGAGGAACCCACGTCTCTGGACCCCACATTGCTCACAAGTCATCCCTCTACCTACCCTCTTCTTTTGTTTTTTTTCTCTTTTCCTTCGCTCTCCCCATTTCTTTCTTTACCTCATTCTTTAAAGGAAAAACTGCTTTTATACAATGCAAAGCTTATTTCATCTTTATTACCCATTTGGTATATTTGACATCCTGAGTCTAATGTTTGAACTTGTTGGAATCTCAGCTATATATTTGTAAGTGTTGATCACTTCTAATGATTCTATTCTATGCCAGTGCCTGTGACCTTCTGTCCATTGTATTCTGATGCCTATTTTCAAAAGTTTTTGACTGTAACAAATTACAGATTAATAAATTGAAAATTCACTTTGTATTGTTTTATTTTTACACTTTTTTAGAAAATTAAACCACTTTCATTAAACAGTGGGGCACATGTATTATTAGAATATGTGCAAAAATACTTGTGTACATGCTTTACACCACATCTATTCTGCATTTAAGAAAGTTTTACTCCATTCAACAAAGGACCAGACCCATTTTTACAAAAACTGGGGCAACACGAATAGAATGCACCAAATATTGACGCACTATCATAATAAGCCAATAAAGAGTTACAAAGAAACCAAATCGAGAGTATTTATCAAACTAGTCTAGTTATTTTATTAAGTTACACGATGTTGACAAACTCCCCAAGTTTTGTGCTAGCGCACTGTTGTGTTCAATAAAAAATCCAAAATAACACATGAGGTCATACAACAAACCCTAACATGAAAGTAATGTAATATATATAATTACAAAGATATCTAGTAAAAAGTTAAAGTGGTAAGATAATACTACATATTTGACATACATGAAAATCCACTAAGATGGTCTATGTTTCCATCATAGCAAAAATTGATATTTATTTTTCAAGTGGAATGAAAAGGCCCTAAAATTGGTTGTAAGGAAGAAAGTATGTCAATTCTTACCAAAAGTGGGTTGCCTATTTTTTAGCATGGAATACCAGTGTATTCTGGAAAATGCAACCCAAAATTGGGAAGAATGAAAACTACACTTCACTTAAAACACCTTAGTTTAATGGCCTAAATTGTCCTCAACTGGATCATGGTACACACTTTTTGTATGAAAGGTTTATCATGGCCCCTCTTTCTGGCATATGTTGCATGCTTGTAAATCATGACCTATATATCTACCAACCTGTGTTAAATCTTTTTAGATAGTCTTTGAAAGCAATGAAAAATTTTCTATCGTCAACGGTGGGGATAATTTTTTCCCCCCGGTATTTTATCTGCATAAATTTTTAAAAACAAACTCATTCTGATCATAAGATCTGGCGTTTCACAGATTCACGTTCTTAAAATATTATAGAATTCCTTTATAACCGAATACTTCGATTTGCCATGTTCGTTTGCAATCCATTTAAGAAAGTTTATAGACTCTTCTGCGCTTCGACAGACAAAAGGGACATGGCCCCAGTAACAGGGCGTGGGTTTACAGAAAAGGGACCTGGCTTAGTGTGCAACACCCTATGCCACAAAAATGCACCAAATTTTGGCGCAACTAGTAGCATAAAGTAAGCCAACTAATAGAAGGTGTACACTTAGAATAGGCTGTCTAAACATGTGCCAGATTTATCAACTAGTCTAGTGTAAGTTTGTATTAAGTTTTACACCGTGTTGACAAATCTTCCCCAATGTTTTGTTTTCTTATTGCGCATTTAGTCAATATCGCAATGGACACACAAGCAATTGCCAAAATTTTAACTGACTGAAACTGAGTTTCATACAACATTTTTAACCCATAACATGAAAGTAATGTTAATATATTTTACATTACAAAATATTCAGTTTTACTCAAATGAGTTAATGCAGAAATGAATACTACATATTGGGTGATATATATGAAAACTGTCCTGATCTAAGACTTTCTTTGTTTCCCATAGCAACCTATTAGAGCCGCCTTTTAATTTTTTTCAGAGCACTGTAGGAAATGAAAAAGGAACTCTGATTGGTTGCTATGGGAAACAAAGAAAGTCTTAGACTAAGACAGTTCTCATACATGTGGCCCATGCACTAATTCTTTTAGGCATGGAATGAACAAGTTATTTTGCTAATGTCATCTCCCCAAAAATTGTTAGCAATAAAAACTATACTTCAGCTTGCAAAAAAACAAGCTCGTTCATAGGTCTGCAGATGGAAAAATAAAAACAAAATTGGTCTCAAACTGGTTGTCATGTAACTTGTACACACTTACCATTGGGCTCCACTGCAAAGGGTTGATCTATCTCCACTCTTTCTGGCATTCGCCTTCCACTCAGGTGACAATTGAACATAAATCACACCCATAGTCTATGCACCCCAAAACATATGCTGCCATGGAGTTCAACTCTTCTACTTCTTTGAAAGCAAGTGAAAAATTTTGCTGAAATCTGGTCAATCTGTTTGCTATGGGAGCAAATTTTTTCCCCCTCCGGTAACGCTTTGCCTACTCCATGTCATCCAAATACTTTTAAAAACTAAACTCCTCATCTGATAAGGCTGAAGATCTGGGAGCAGTTAACACAGTTCAACCGTTCATCAAAACTGACTGTGCATGAGGGAATTCCTTTATAACCTGAGATAGTTAGAGATTTTGCCCATGTGGTCACCGCTTTGCCGCCAACCAAAGTTCGTGCAGAGAGGCCATTCTGTAGCCTGGAAATTATGAGATCACGTGTGAGGTCATCTATGAAAGAGGATCTGATGAAGGCGATACTACTTCTCAGAACAAACTCATAGACTCCACAAGGACGTTTTTGTTGAAAACTTTTTTTCCCCGCTTACTGCATCATTTTTCATATTTACAATTTATTAAAGTTTTTTGTGTTCTAAAGTCATAACCAATAAATATATTTTACATCAACAAGCAAAAGGATAACAATGTTTTGAACTTTTGACATATCTCACCATCCACTACAGCTTTCAACATGAGGCTACCATCATTTTATAGACAATCATTTTGGCTCTCTCATACATAACTTTGACCAGCAACTATTTAGCATCTACATAGTTCTCAACAGGGCTGTGGAGTCAGCAAGCCGAAGCCCCGACTCAGACTCCTCAATTTCCCAAACCTCCGACTCCTGACTCCCTCATACATGGCGCATGTTTAAGTGATAACTTTACTGTAGTAAATGGTAACATCAGGCTGTTTATCATCTTATGATACAATAATCAAACTATTTAGGTAGAACAGATACTGACAAGCTAAAGGGTAACAATGCTTTGATCTTTTGAACACTTGTGGGTAGAGTTGAAGAAAAAGCTGTATTTGTATCCAAGTCCAGTCTGCATCAACACTGGGAATGTGTAGAAGAGACCTGGGATCAGATTTTGGTCAAGATATGCTTGAATCTGATCCAGAGCCCAGAAGGATTCAGGCAGTATAGAAAACCAAAGGTGGATTTACCAAATACTAACAAAATAATAAAAATTAACATTTTGAATTTTAGGAAGCAAAACAGGTAACTATGCAGTTACAGGAAGAATTGCAGAAATATGCAGAGGCTAAATATTTTGCAAGTCACATTTATGTATAAGATAGTAAGATGACTGTATTTTAAAAATTACAGTAGCCTCATATAAAAGCTGTAGTGGATGGTGAGAGATGGAGCCTTTAAAGTCACAAGTTTTAAACCATTGTGACCATTTTTGCTTGTCAGTGTAAAATATATTTATTGGACATGACTTTAGGACACAAAAATTTTTTAAATATGCAAAACACTGCAGGAACATTTGTGGAGTCTCTGAATTTGTTCTGAGAAATAGTATCGCCTCCATCAGATCCTGCATAGACGACCTCACATCTGATCTCAATATTTCCAGGCTAGAGAACGGCCTCTCTACACTAACTTGGGTGGTGGCAAAGCGGTGACCACAGGGGGGAACATCACTAACAATGTCAGGGTATAAAGGAATTGCCTCAGCCACAGTCAGTTTTGATGAATGGTTAAACGCTTCTACTTCTTTGAAAACAGGTGAAAAATTTTGCTGAAATCCATTTGCTGTGGGAGCAAAGTCTTTTCCCCTGGGGCAGTGCTTTGCCTGCTCCATGTCATCAATTACACTGCTCATGTGATGAGGCTGAAGATATGGGAGCAGCAGCACTAGCCGGACACAATTCCTCTTGCTCTTTGCACTGCATCGAACTAACTGGATCAACTTCTATATTTTGGGAGTCTGAATCGGTCCATTTTATGACGTCTCCGACTCCTGCAAAATAGCCACCGACTCCGACTCCACAGCCCTGGTTCTGAAGATTCTTATCATGTAACTGCATTGTTACTGGTTTGCTCCTGGTGGTGGGACAATCTTTTTCTTCTTGTTACTACAAATTATAACTTGTTCTCACGTTCCCTAACAGCTCAGTGTGTTATTAGGCTGATTTTCAAGCAAAAGGTCACTAGTTCGAGCAGCCATGAATATTTCCCAAGAGAAGCAGCATCATCCAGCCATGACAGCTAGAAGACTATGAAATGAAATCCGTCCATCCATTCAAAAGCCAAGAGGTGGACGTCCAGGCAAAATATCAGAGTCAACGAGTCGCTCATCACAAGATCTATCAGTTCTAACGTGACAGACACGGCAGAGGAGGTGGCTCGTATGCTTCGTAAGAGTGAGCTCACAGTCGTCCATGCAAACACCATGCAACACGCATTACATAGGTCTGAAATTGAACTGTCCTATGAAAAACTGAAAAAAGTTGATGAAGCCTTGACTTCAATCTCATCATAAGAAGTGTTGGCTCAAGTTTGCAAAAAAGTACAGAAAATGGAAGATTGGAAACAGGTGATTTGGAGCGATGAGATGAAAGTTAATAGACCGGGCTCTGATGGGGGCAAATGGGTTTGGTAAGATATGGACCAAAGTAAAAAAGTAAAAAATTCCATTTTGCTTGTCAGTGTAATTTTACCAAAAAAGCTTTTTTTTGTTCAAAGGTGAAAAAAAAGCCTGAGTTCCTTTTTACTGCAGAAAAGTTCTCACTTAAACAGGCCATGTTTGAGGGTCAAGCTTTTTTTTACTGACCCCCAAGCCCCTTTTTTAACCTCAGTGGCAATAGAGTACCATTTTAACCCCACTTTTTTAAAACCCCCACAAAAAACGTCTGGCTGGTGATCCTGCAATTACTTTTCCCAAAAGGGGCCCCTTGCAGGCTCCGGGGGGGGAAACGGCATACTACAGCTGGCAAAGGAGGGAAGGCAGTGCACCTGTTTTCCTCCCCCCCATCATAGCTTTTAGAGCAGAACAACCCCAGGATTACGGGTTTACCCCCCCTCTTTGCCAAGGGACGGGACAATGGTAGAATCCTTTTTTTATTGCAGGGTGGCTCATCTAAGGGGAGAGTGTGAACAGCAAAGACACTACCACTAAATTTCATCCGTGCTGGGGACTCAATGGTTGTGAGCACTGAAAACACTTTGGTGTAATATTGGCCTGTGGGTGTTGGGGGGCACTTTCTTTTATCTTTGTAAGGGGGATTAGGGGTTATTGTTCTCCCTTTCCTCTAAAATTTGAAAAAGGGGCTTTTTACTGTCTAGTGGGTGGGAGGCAGGACCCCCTGTACCCTTGAGGGGGTTTTAAAAAATCCTCCGGGGGCTTAGGGGTGGGTGTGTGGTGGGCTCCTTTTTTTTATTTTATTTTTTTTTTTATTTTTTTTTAAAGCCATGATTCCAGGGGGCGTACATTCCCGGGGGGTTTAAAACATTAAAATAAGTCAAAAGTAAGTGATAAGGGAAATGACAATTGGCATGAAGAGGGAGAAGGGACCCTACCCCGAGGTTACAATCTACAAGGGGGGGAAAGAGACAGGAGGTGAGGGCAGAATGTCTGTGGGGGAAGTAGGGAAAGTTTTTAAGGTTTAGGCAAGCCTGAAGAAATGGGTTTTCAGTTGCTTTTTAAGCTGGTGAAAATGGGGGGAGTTGTGTTTGGGGCAGTGAGTTCCAGAGGTGGTGAAGCACGGGGGAAAATCTGGAGACGGGTTTTGTGAGGAGTGTAAGGGGGGAGCAGAGGAAAGGTCCCGTGAGGAGCGGGAGGGAAAAGTGGGGGGAGATATTTGGAAATTAGGGAAAGATGATGGAGGGGAAGGGTTTTTGGAGAGCCCTTTTAGGCATGGTTATACTTAAATGAATTCCCGGGCAATGGGAAGCCAGGAAGGGATTTGGGAGAGGGGGGGAGGCAGAGGAGTACGAGGAAGAGGGGGATAGACGGGGAGCAATTAAGGATGGATTGGAGTGGGCGAGGGGCTGCTGGGAGGCCACT
>JAODAL010020124.1:0-70258 GCA_025379985.1 Phyllomedusa bahiana
CTTTTTCCTGTGCTGGCGCGTGACCTACACACTGTGTCATTGTGCCACTGTCGACCTCATGCGCTGCTGGGGTGCTGCCGTGACCTCCACATTTCATTGTGCCACTTCAAACCCTGCTCCCGCTGTGGCTGCTGCCTTGACCTACACACTGTGTCATTGTGCTACTGTCTGATTCGCTGCTGCTGTGGCTCTGCCGTGCCCTCCACACTGTGTCATTGCCCCCACTCTGTGGCCTATTCCTGTTTTTGCCACCTCCAGAATGTCATTTGCCACTTTTGACCTCATGCGCTGCTGTGCTGTCCCGTGACCTACACACTGTGTTTTTTCCACTGTTGACCCATCTGCGCGTGGCTCCCCGTGACCCCCAACTGTTCATTGCCCACTCTTTTGCCTTTTCCCCTTTTTTTTGCCCCCTCCAAAATTCATTGTCCCACTTTTGCCCTATTGCTGCTGTGGCTCGCCGTGACCTAAAACCCCTTGTCTTGTCCCACTGTCTGACCCAGCTGCTGTTGTGGCTTGCGCGTCCCTAGACACTGTGCCTTTGGCCACTCTGTGGCCTTTTCCCCTTTTTTTTTGCCACCTCCAGAATTATTGTGCCACTGTCGACCTCATGCTTCTGCTGTGGCTGCTGCCGTAAACTCCATACGTTCATTGGCCATCGTGGCCTATAGTTTTGCCACCTCCAAAAAGTCATTGTGCCCTCTCTCCCTCATGCTGCTTTGGTCCCCGTCACCCCACACTCTGTCACGGATTTTCCCAAACCTGAGTTCAGCTTTTTTTTTTCCATTTTCCCGGGGCAACTTTATGGGTACATTCCACCTTCAGTTTTTTGTCAGTTTTCCCCTCTTAATCCCCCGGGAATTTTATAGTGAACGATTCAAAGAGCGGGGGCAGTCATGTGCGTGTCATACAAAAACACAACATTGTATGAAGACCAAACCAAGCTCCCTCTGCATATTTAAAACATGGCACAACGTTCTACGCACCCCGCATCGGCAGCCCAAATAGCTGTTTTTTAACGTGATTTGTGCCAAGTAATTTGGAACGAAATTATTTTTTGCCGAGAAATTCGGCGAAGTAACAAACAATTTCGGGAAATTCGTCACTCTAAATTTTTTGTAGGAATGTTTTTATTGCGACCTTTAATTATAGTACAAGAATGCATAATGTTATGTTTAAACAGGAAATAGAACTTGTTGTTGCCCCCAACAAAATGTTCAAGATCATAAATTTGTATTATATAACTTATCACTAATTTTAATGGCTTTGTCAAAACTTTAATTTGCTATTTGGAAGAAGTCTTCATTTTCCGGCAGAACAAATAGTAGTTTAGGAAACAATTTCAGTCTGTTAAATTACTAAAGTTTCTGCTCTTCCTTGTTTTCATTATTACAAATGTAATATATGAGGAATTCCAGAATCTTATTTTCTGATGAAATTCTCATTACTCTTCTGGAATAACTAAGTGATAGGATTTTATAAAACCCATTTGTTTGCAAAAGTACAATCGGTATGAATGTTTCCTAATCAACTATATATACATTTGCAATGGTTTTCCACTAGATAATAAATAATTAGGCAATGCAAAAGTTTTACATTTAGAGATCTTTAACCCTTTAAAGCAAAAAATTTTTTATTTTTGTTTTCATTTTTAAACCTGCCGCCTTCTGAAGCAAAAAACCTATTTAAATTTTCCCCCCTTTCATAGTGTTGAGGACTTTTTGTTTATGTACTTTTTAAAAGTGCAATTGACTGTACCACATAATGTACTGGGAAACCCTCCAAAAATTGTATGTGGGGTGAAAAAAAAAAAAAAACCCCAAAAATTGAAACCTTTTTTGGGTGGGGGTTTTTCCCCTTTTATTGGGAGTTCATTTAATTGGTTTTAATGACATGTTTTATTTTCTACGGGTTTGCTATGATCAGGGGGTTTTGCTAGGGCCCAAAAAAACCATCCGGGGCTGGGGCCCTTTGTGTTTTTCCCCCGCCTATTGTGAACTGGGGATGTTTTTTTTACAGAGAAAAAACCTTCTGTTCCTGTCACTAATTTTCTGACATCCCAACAGACCCCGTCCATCTTCTAAAGCAGTCCTGAAACATTTAAAAAATCCCCAATGACAAATTTACTTTTTCAAAAACTTCTCCCTTTCATTTACAAAAACCCCAAAAACATTTCCCCAATTTTAATCCACCGATACATGGAGAAAAATTCAAACCGGGAACAAGTGATTGTGAAAAAAAAACACTCCTACAAAACCAAGCCCCCAAAAAATTTTACTATTAAGGCTCAAAAACCCTGCCAGACCCGGGCCCCGGAACGCGCCCCCCATGTGATTTTCCAGCTGTACACAGGCTCTGATTACATATACCACCGCCAAAACCGGGGCCCCAAAATAGTGTTAGTTACTGGGTTGTATGTGACCTGCAGAATAAAAGGGGTTTAAACCCTGCTGTTACATTTAGTAACTCCCCCGGGGAGAGTCTTTTTGTTTTCCAGCGTGGGTTCATTTTCCCCTTTTTCCCCTTTACTTTCCCGGTTTTCACCCTTCATGCTGATTGCTCCCACCCAAATTTATCGCCCCTTTAAAGGTTTTGGGGAACAAAAATTTATTTAGAACCCTCAAAATTTCCCGGGCAACCCCTTTAAATTTTAGGTATAGCATTTCCCTCATTAGGTATATGGGGGCACTGAAGCATATAGGGGGCCCAAAAGGCAGGAATATGGGGGCCACAGGCAGGTTTTGGGGGGCCCCAAAAGGCAGTATAGGGGGGCACTGGGGGCGGGAATATGGGGGCATGAAAAGAATATGGGGCCCACTAGGCAGGAAATATAAGAGCACTGAGGAGGTATATAGGGGAAACTGAGGCAGTATAAGGGGCCAAAAGGCAGGAAGGGGGGGCACGGGCGGGTATGGGGGCACGGGCCCAGTATTTTGGGGCCCAGGCAGGTTTTATGGGGCCCATTGGGGCAGTATAGGGGGCCAAACAGGCAGTATAGGGGGGGCACTGAGGCATATATAGGGGCCACCAAGGCAGGTAAAATGGGGCCCAAAGGCAGTATATGGGGGGGAAAGGGCAGAAATATGGGGCAACAAGCAGGAAAAAAGGGTCATTGAGGCAGTATTTGGGGGCACTGAGGCAGTATAGGGGGGCAAGGGGGGCAGTAAAAATGGGGGTAAAAGGCGGGTATATGGGGGAACGGGGCAGGTTTATGGGGGAAACGGGCATTTTTATATGGGGGGAAAAAAACCCAGGTTTTTTGGGGCACAGCTCTTTGGGGGGGACGGAAAAATTTTGGGGGCCACGGGCAGTATTTGGGGGCCACAGGCCAGTAAAAATGGGTGACACAGGAAGGTATAAAAGGGCACAGGCAGAAAATTTTGGGGGGCCAAAGGCAGGCATTAAGGGGCACGGGCAGTATTTTGGGGGGGGGCCCCCGGCAGCATATGGGGGTCACAGGGGGGGATTTTGGGGCCACAGGGGGGAAAATTGGGGACAGGCAGGCATTATAGGGGCCCACAGGAAAGGGATAGGGGCCACAGGCAGGCATTATGGGGGCATTTGGGGCGGGAAAACCCGCTTAAAAATAACAACATTAAAAATCCCCTTTAACCCCCCCGGGGCGAGCGCGCTCCGCCCTCTTCAGCCCGCGCTCCCCCGGGCAGCCCCTCGGGCGAAAACGGCCTAGGAGCGTGGGGGCCCAAAACCCGAGGACGGGAAAGCGTGCTGATGACGTTTTTTCATCGCGACGCCCCGGGGCGGGCGCACGGGGGGCCGCGGCGGGCCCTCAGCGCTGTGAGGACCGGCAGCCCTCGCGGGGGTGAAGCGGGCCCGGCCCACTGTCTGCGGGGCAGGGAGGTCGCTTTTCTCCCCCGCAGAAGCCCTCAGCGGGTGTGGGGCGCCAGCGGACGCACATGAAAAAATTGAAGAGCCAGGGGTTGTTTCCGGGCCCCAGCGCAGGGGCCCCTGGAGCCCGGGAGACTCGGGGCACGGGGGGTTTTTTTTTTGGGGCCCCGGGGCTATGATTCTTATTGTACCACATTGAAGAGTTTCTATTATGTTTTGGTGCATTTTAAAAAATAAAACTTTTTCAATTTTTTAAATTTGTTTTTGCAGCAACCCTTTTTTGCAAAACCCAAAACTTTTTTAAAAAATTTTTAAACTACGGATGTGGCGGGGGCTAATTTTTTTTCAAGGGAAAATAACATTTTTTTTTGGTACCAAAAACCATTAAAAATTACGTGCTTAAATTTTTGATCACTTTTTATTCAAATTTTCAAGGGCACAAAAAAAACACAACTTTAGCATTTAGAATTTTTTCCTTATACGGTGTTCACTGTTAATAGAGCTGACTTTTATGGACACCGGGGATAAAAATTAGGGGTAACTTTCAGTATATATATTATTTTTGGGGAAGGGTCCCCAGGCAAAAATTTCATGTTTCTGCCCCTAGAGGGGGTGCAGGGTGGAGACCTTTTCTGCAGGGTGCCCAACAAGGACCCGGTTTCGGCGGGGAAAAAAAACCCCCGGGGTATTGGTCAGTGAATTTATGTTAAATGACACTTACAGTTGATCTAGAAAAAGCCCGTAGGTGGCAAAGTATGGAGTCGCTTTTTTTGAACGGGAAAAGCGTTGGGGGGGGGTGAGGGACTGTTCCCACATTTCCCGGCCCGGCTTTTGGCAGGTCTCTGGGGCCCCGAAAAAAACCGGGGACCGCAGGCGATTTTGGGGGGGGGTTTTGTTAGCTGACAGTTTGGGGCAGCAGAAGAGTTACGAAAAGGCTCTGATCCCCCGAGGTTGAGAAAGCCCAGGAACCCAGGAAAAGGAAATGGGGAAAGTGGGGGAAGTGTTTTGGGGGGCTTTGGGTGCCCAGATCTAGACCCCAAGCTAACAGGGGTCTAAAAATTGTGGGGTTAAATCCCGTGGCCGACGGAGGGCCTGAAGGGGTTTTTTTTTATTTTATTTTTATGTGCCCCCAATAAAGTTTGGGTTGGGGGGCCCCGGTTTAAAAAAGTCCCCGTATGGAAAGTTGGGTTTTTGGCCCCAATACCCTTTACGAAAAGGGGCGGCGGGGGGGGGGGGGGCCCGGTTTTTTTCGGGGGGGGGGGGGGGGGGGGGGGAATGACCCCAGGGGGCCCAAAATGAGATTGGGGGCCGAATGGGGAGTGAGGGATTACAAAATATTTAAAATGGTTTAGTTTTTTAAAAAATATTATATTTAAAAAAAATTATAAGTTCTATATGTAATCCCCCAAAGGTACTTGACCACTAAGGGGCGCGATCACTTGTACACTGTTATGAATTATTCATATAATGCAGAATAATGTACCAAGATGGTACTCCCATTTCTTCCTGTCTGTGACAAAGGTAATGGCAGCTATGGAAACTTTCAATAGGCTTTGGGCTGCCATAGCAATCGCTGATCGGAGAGAAAATCAATGTGCAGTGCATGCGATCGCCACAGCATCTAAAGGATGGAATAGCAGGGATGGCAGCTGGCTCCGATCTCTTCTGTTAGCGGTGGGTGTCAGCTGTATCTAACATCTGCCACCAGCCACGTATGGAGCGGGCTTAGCAAGTGAGCCCACTCCATACTTCCTTCCTGCCGCTGTGTACATTTATGTCTCAAGGGTGGGTAATCATTAAGTATTTTGCAGTTTCTACTGAAATATATTTATATACATAAATTTTTTTATTATGATTTAAATTAAGTTTACAAAAAGAAGAGGCAAAATTTCTATTTAGTGATTTATCTTTTTATTTCTTGTGTTGTACTGTGGTGCAGTGGTCCCCATGTTCACTAGTGTAGTAATGTCCTGGCCTCAGGATACAATATTCTTAACATAAAATGCTCTTTCTTGGGAAGTTGTAACTAGAAACTGCACAACACAGCTGATCTGAGACATGTGTGGTTGACCTGGCTAATAAAACGCTTGCAATACAGAAATTCATGCCCTGATTGTCTGTCTGGTACATTAGACTATTACACGCCTGATATTTGCTGTTAATGTGTGCCAGGATGACCTGACCAATTAGACACCAGGTAAGCTTAGCTCTACTGGTACACTATTGGAGGAATTAATGGCTTCACAATAATATATAGTTGTGAAAAAAGTTACAGAAATTGGGCAAACACCCTATTTATGAAACTTGGGAATTTTTTACCGCCTGCTTCACTTTTGACAAGTATCGAGAAAAGTAGGAACTTTTAGCCAGGAATAGCAACTCTATCAGATTATTCAACCAAAGCACAAATCAGTTTCTTCAATCTGAATAATGTCTTGAAGCAAATTAGATAATGTTTACTGGAATGGTCCAAGTCCCATAAATTTTCTTGTAATACCATACATACAGTGGGTTGCAAAAGTATTTATGCCCTTTGAACTGTACCTTATTTTTAATTGTCATAGCCACAACCTTAAATGTATTTTTACTGGTATTTTACGTTACAAAGCAACACAAAGCAGCAACCATTTGTGAAGTGCAAAGAAAATGATACACGCCTTTTCAAATTTTTGCTAATTAAAAAACTGAAAAGTGTGACATGCATATGTTCAGTCCCCCTAAGTTAATTCTTTGTAAGACCACCTTTAACTGCAATGACAGTTCCAAGTCTGATGGGTTATGTGTCTACCAGCTTGGTAATTCGAGAGGCTGGAATTCTTGCCAATAACTCCTACAAAATAGCTTTAGCTCAGTCAGATTGGAAGGCACATGTTTGTGCACAGCAATTTTCATGGCATGCCAGAGGTTCTCAATGTCTCAGGTCTGGACTTTAATTTGGCAATTTTAACAATTTTAACCATTCCATTGTAGCTTTGGCTGTATGTTTGTCCTCCTGGAAGGTGAACCTGCGCTCCAGTCTCAATTATTTTGCAGCTTCTAACAGATTTTCCTCCAGGATTGCCCTGTATTTAGCTGCATCCATCTTCCCATCAACCCTGACTAGGTTCCCAGGTTCCCACACCACAGCACGATGCTACCATTACCATACTTGACGGTGGGGAAGGTGTGTTCTGGGTGATGTGCAGTGTTCACTCTCCTCCATACCTAGCGTTTGGCATGTTGGTCTCATCTGAAAAGAACAAATGCTTTAACATGATTGCTTTCTCCCCTACATTGCTTTTGACAAACTGCAAACAGGACTTCTTGTGGATTGCTTCCAAAAAGGGCTTTCTTCTTGCCACTCTTCTGTTAAATCCAAATTTGTGGGGTATACAACTACTAGTTGTCGTAGATTCTCTCATCTGAGCTATGGATCTCAACAGCTCTTCCAGAGTGACTCTGGGCTTCTTAGTTACTTCCTTAGTTAGTGCTCTCCTTGTATGGGTCACGGGTTGTCATGTCTTGGTAGGTTAGCAGTTGTGCCATACTCCTTCAGTTTATGGATCATGGATTGAACAGTGCTCTGTGAGATGTTCAGCGAATGGGCTATTTTTAAAAAACCTAACCCTTCAATACACTTTGCCACTAATATTTTCTAACAAACCACGGAGGCCTTGCCAAAACAATTGGAGCTATAAGGATAATAAAATGCAGATCTACACTACTGACTAATTGTCATGGATGCCCCTGCGACCCTCGTCCCGGGTCGCAGACGCATCCGTGCCCCGCTGCTGAGCGGCGCCGCGTCCCGCACGTCGGGTCGAGGGCGCGCTCGTCCCCCTGCTGGTGCCCAGTATCACTTTCCCGGCCACGCTCCTGCTCTGGATGTCTCTGTCCCTCGGTGCACGCAGTTCCGCTGCCCCTATTTAAGCCTGCCTCTTCCTAGTAACCTCGCCGGATCTTTAGTGCCCTTTGCCTATAGAGAAAGCGTTCCTGAAGCCTTGTTCTCATTATCGTGTACCGTAATGTTTGCCTCCGTTCCTTGACCATGAATCTTGCCGCCGGCCCTCACCTTCCTGCCTGTCCACGACCACACACCACTGCCGCCTGTCCTGACCTTCTGCCTGTCCCCGACTACGAGCCTGCCTTCCGATTTTGTACCACGCTACGCCTCGGCTGCCTCCGCAGGCAAGTCACGTCAGGGGTAGCGACCTGGTAAACTCCCGCCGCAGCAAGTCCATCCCGCTTTGCGGCGGGCTCTGGTGAAAACCGGGACCTACTTAGATTCCGCTCCCTGGCATGGCTTACACCACCGTTTGCAGTGGTCCAGAGGATCCACTATCTCCAACCGTGACACTCACACTGGATTTTATTTTCGGATATCAGAGTACACGGGGGCTGAAGACATATGCATATCACACTTTTCAGTTTTTTTATTTGAAAAACTTTGGAAAAATATGTACCATTTTCTCTGCACTTCACAAATAATTGCTTCTTTTGAGTTTGTGGCTTAAAAATGGGGAACATTTCAAGGGGTATGAATACTTTTGCAACCCACTGTAAATCATTCTAAGAAGAAAACAGGAAAACATCGCAAGACACTTCTTACACATAATCAGTTGCTCCATTCACAATGTAAATCCTTCTGTAACCAGGCACCTTCTGTTAACATAAGATCTTCCAAGATTTAGAAGCTCTTGTCAGTTTCTCAGATGATCTCAAACAACTCCAATAAAATGAGATAAATTTGTACGTATAATGTAAAAAATCAATAAAGGAAGAATAAATAATCACAAAGGTTGAAATTATACACACCAAACTAGCAATAACCTAAAAGATCTAAAATAAACATATATGTATGGTATTCCAACAGATTATTTATAACAGAAATTGATATAAATTGCAGCACAAATCTTTGCCGCTCATAGGAAAGCATTGACAGTTCTTGCTACACTAGGCACTAGAGACTGAATGAATCCCACGTTACTCTTGTGTCAATGAAATTACATTAATTTTCTTGGGTGTTTGAAATAAAAAAGGGAGTTTCGAAATCGTGTTGGCTGCATTCCACCAACAGGCTTGCACTATGAATTAAAGTGCACACCATCCTACTTCCTCAGACAGTCACACAGCTAGGCCGATATGCCAGTGTTCATCCATGTGCTGCAACTTGCTGCACATATTGTTTTAAAATATAATATACAAATAATGTTATATTACAATACAACATAATACCACCAGACATGATTCACACAATACTGCATTTCAAGACACTAATATTATTACCCATATAACTTGAAACAAAGCACTTCCATGTAGTACCTAAACTTTACTGTAAGAAGTGTAAAAGTGGCATATAGCAAACCCTGAGCACAGCATCAGAGACAGGTATGCATCTGTTTTTACAATCAGGGACAAGTGTACGTTGCCACTTTAAAAGCGCCAATATACGCTACTGCAATATAGAGACCAGCAAGTAGTCAGACACCAGCTCAGGTTGCCACATTATGACAGTGAATAAAGCATTGATCCAACACAGAACAAAATAACTGACATCTAGAGACTCACACTTCTCTGATGGTAGTCACTCACTTTCCCTTTTCTTCTCCATTCAGTCCATTCCACCATGAGGACTTCTCCCGGTCACAACTGGTCTCAGAATTAACCACACAAAACCTGTTTTCCACCTCTGTACAAACACTCCAACCATAGCTTCCCAAATGGAAATAAAGAACCCCATTGTGCCCCTTAGAGTAAAAGTATCCTAATTAGTCAGGTAGGTATATAGCCCTCCCCCTTAATTAGGTAGGTATATAAGCCCCCCATTAAGAAGGTAGGTAGTTATATGCAGTATCCCACAGTATATCCCTCACATTTTTGTTGAGATTGTATTATATCTTTTCATGGGACAACACAGAAGATATGACACTTTGATACAATGTAAAGTAGTCAGTGTACAGCTTGAATAACAGTGTAAATTTGGTGTGCTCTCAAAATAATTTAACCCAACCATCAATGTCTACACTGCTGGCAACAAAAGTGAGCATACTCCCAAGTGAAAATGGACAAATTGTGCTCAAAATAATATTTTGTGTGGGCACCTTTATTTTCCAGCACTGCCTTAAGGGTATGTTCACATGACATATTTGCAGGCTGTATTTTGGGGCATAATACAAGTACGGCCCGCAAATACAGTAAAATTATAGCACTTATTGAGTGCAATGTTATTACAAAGTATTTCCCGGTGCGTACTGTGTGGCTGGCAAAAGTAAGATGTCCCTTCTTGCTGGTGCTTGCAAGCCAGGGAAAGGGAGTGTGAATCGGGCCATGGTGGAGTGCTGTGGGAAGTACGTGCTGGTCAGTTCATACTTCCCACAGCAGGTGTATAGCGGTGCGCACAGGTATGTACCACTGTATGCTGTGTGAATTCACCCTAACTCTCTTGGGCATGAAGATCGCTAAAGCTTCACAGGTTGCAGCCACTGGAATCCTCTTCCACTCCTCCAGGACGACATCATGTTGCTGGTGAATGTTAGAGACCTTGTGCTCCTCCACCTTCCATTTGAGGATGTCCCACAGATACTCAATAGGATTTAGGCCTTGAGACATGCCTGGAAAGTCCTGCACCTTTACACTCATTTTCTTTAGCAAGGCAGTGGTCGTCTTGGAGGTGTGTTTGGGGTCGTTATCATGTTGTAATACTGCCCTGGGGCCCAGAAGGGAGGATCATACTTTGCTTCAGTATGTCACAGTACATGTTGGCCTTCATGGTTCCTTCAATGAACTGTAGCTCCCCACAAGTTGATAGCACTTATACAACACCAAACCATGAGACTCCCACTACTAGGCAAGACACACTTGTCTTTGTACTCCTCACCTGGTTGCGCCACACACACTTGGCACAATGTGATTCAACTACACACATGCACAAACTCACTTCATAAAGGAATGAACTGCAATGCACATATTTAGTCAAACATCCCAACTGTCATTATTTGTGCAGGACAGCCCTGATTTGGGAACGTTGTCCCACCATCCTGGGATGGCTGGGAGAAGTCCCAATTTTTTTGAATGTCCCGGGGATCCAGGGGTCACCCCCTCCCTCCATATCCAGAGATTGTCCCAGAGAGATTGTGCCTGCTGTGGGGGATGGATGACACTTTGCTTTCCGGAGTGCCTGCTGTGGGGGATATCACCTAGCTTTCCCCAGAAAGCTGCGTGATGCCCCATTTCTAGGGCTTTTGGTTTTTTTGTTTGATTCTTTATAGGTTGCCTCCTTTTGGGACTATGACAGATTCAGTAGACTACATTGGACCAGCATTGCGTTCCTTTAATAAAATTATTAATGAGGGCTGGTGTCAGGGAGAGTTATTTTAAATAAACACTTTTTTTTCAGTTTCTATGTGTTTTTTTCCCCATTTTCTTCTGGTGTTAGTAATAGAGGTGTCTGACAAATGTCTCTCTGTTACTATCGCTGGGCCTTGGTGTCGGCCAGTGGTGTTTTTGGCATCACAAGGTTGACACTAACCCCCTGTCACTATTACCCCAGTATCTAAAGCACCAGCGGTACTGGGAAAAGCCAGGTAACCATCAGAAGCAGACCCTCTAATGTGGAGGTCCACTTCTGGGTCAGCTGTGGGCTGGTATTTTTAGAATTGAAAGGAACCAGTATCGATGGACCTTCCGATTCTGATAGTATCAGGCTGCAGCTGCTGGCTTTACCTTGGCTGGTTATGAAAAATGGGGGAGACCCCACTTCAATTTCAAAAAAATATATTTTGCACTTTTTTAGATTTTTAATAATGTATAAAAACAAAATGACGTGGGGTCCTCCCATTTTTAGCCAGTCAAGGTAAAACCAGAAGCTGCAGCCTGATACTATTATGATAGGCAGGTCCATGAATATTGGGCCTTTCCCACCCTAAAATATCAGCCTACACTCGCCTCAAAAGCAAACCTTCATATTAGAGGGTCCACTTCTTACGATTACCCGACTCTTCCCAGTACCAGAAGAAGTCATCATCGCAATCTGAAATGGGTGGAGAAAGGGAAAAACTCCCACCAGAGGATACAGAGCAACAAGATGATGAGACAGCATCCAGTGGTTTTAAAAAATTGAAGTCGATTTTTATTCCTCCAAAAAACACCCAAAGATACATGCAACGTTTCAACCTTAGCACAGGTCTTTGTCAAGTATGACCTGTGCTAAGGTTGAAACGTTGCATGTATCTTTGGGTGTTATTTGGAGGAATAAAAATCGACTTTTAATTTTTTAGAACCCGCTGGATTCTGTCTCTTCACCTTGTTGCTGTGTACGTTTTAACCCCATGGATTCAGGTGTCAGGAACTTTGCATCCTCTCTGACATAGTCCCTATGCGGTGGTGATATGTGGTGATGATATGTGGTGGTATTAGTCACTGTGTGGCGGTATTATTTGGTAACTATGTGGTAGTGATATGTGGTCATGGAATGGTGGTATTATTCAGTAACTAGGTGGTTGTGATATGTGGTCCTGATCTAGCAGTATTATTCAGTAACTAGGTGGTGGTGATATGTGGTCATGCTCTTGTGGTATTATTCAGTTACTATGTGGTGGTGATCTATGACCATGATCTTGCGGTATTATTCAGTCACTATGTTGTCATGGTGTAGTGGGATTATTCAGTCACTATGTGGTAGTGATATGTGGACATGGTGTGGTGGTATTATTCAGTCACTATGTGGTAGTGATATATGCTCATGATCTGGCCATATTATTCGGTCACTATGTGGTGGCGATATGTAGTCATGATGTGGTGGTATTATCCAGTCACCATGTGGTGGTGATATGTAGTCATGATGTGGTGGTATTTTACAGTCACTAAGTGGTGGTGACATGTGGTCATGATCTGGCGGTATTATTCAGTTACTATGTGGTGGTGATATGTGGCCATGATCTCGTGGTGTTATTCAGTCATTATCTGGTGGTGATATTTGCTCATGATCTGGCAATATTATTCAGTCACTATGTGATGGTGATATGTGGATATGGTGTTGTGATATTATTCAGTCACTATGTGGTGGTGATATGTGGTGATGAAATGTGGCGGTATTATTCATTCACTGTGTGATGGTATTATTCGGTCACTATGTGGTGATGATATTTGATCATGGTGTGATGGTATTATTCAGTCACCATGTGGTGGTGATATATGGTCATGATGTGGTGGTATTATTTGATCTTTGTATAGTGGTATCATTGATAAAATCAGTCTTGGTTTGATCAGTAACAGTACAGTGATATTTGCTCCTTGTATAGTGATATTATGTGGTCACTGTACGACCATTATATAGAGGTATCATCCACTCATCCACACTCATTATACATAGGCATGCATACTTACCATGCACAGTTATGGGAAAAAGAAACACCCTCTTTTACATATCAGGATATAATTGAAAAAAGCACATCTGGTCCTAAAAAGATCCTAAAATTAGGTTAATAGAACCTCAGAATAACAACGCCACATTATATTTATGCAACAAAAACTGGATAAAATGCAGACACACTGTGTAAAATATTAAGTTCACCCTCACTGCTTCTGTAGAAATTGAGAAGATAAGTAGCAGTGAGATGCTGCTAAACAAATGTCCTCAATATCACCACCTATAAAAGCAGAAGTTGATAACACTATGCCATGTATGAAAGACATTAATGTTTGTGACTGACTGATTCTGCCGCCCAGCACAATCCCATTTTCCTGCAACCTGTTTATTATGTAGAGCTTGAGATAAGCAGCCCGTGTGCTGTAAATTGACTTATAATTGCTGCTTTACATTTTACAGTTCTCAGTGAAACTGGAATTGTGCTTGTCAGCTATGCATTTCACATGTTATATGTAATACTGCTGCCTAACTTTTCGGTGCTTTGATTATTGTGTGCAGAAAGGAAGCTAGGTATCATACATCCACTCGGGCACATTTATCTAGACAGTTGCAGCAGAATTCTGGTACAATTTGCGGCAAAAATAATGTCGTACCTGCTTTACACTACATTTATTATGTATTTTAGACAGTTTCTAGACACTTCTGCGTAGTCCCCGGTGCCGCCGCCACCACCCACCAAGCTGCAGCGGCGCAGGCGCAGATCACTGATTCATCCTGCTCTGCTGCCGTGCCAGGCTGCTATATCTATAATCCTGGCCCCTGTCGCCGCGAGGTGCTGCTCGCGATACTAACTCTGCGACGCGTCACCGCCCATGTCTTCCGCAGACCACTCCTCCCCACTGCTACTCTGCACTGCTGTTGCTGGGGTCTGACGCCAGATGTGACGTTAGTCCCCAGCATTCGTCGTGCCACAGTGCAAGCCGCAAGTGAGGAGACAATTTTCTGGCAGAAGCTTTGTTTAAGTCAGCTTTGTTTAAGATTCAGGAGTCAGAAGCCCCATGATTTTTGTCACTGACTCACTGTCAGCAGCACAGCTGAAGCCCCTTGATTGTCAGCCGGAGCCCCCTTAAATCCCAGAAGCCCCCTTGATTGTCAGCAGGAGCCCCCTTAAATCCCAGGGCCAAGAGCCCCCTTGATTGTCAGCAGGAGCCCCCTTTAATCTCAGCAGGAACCCCTTGATTGTCAGCATGAGCCCCCTTAAATCCCAGGGCCAAGAGCCCCCTTGATTGTCAGCAGGAGCCCCCTTAATTGGCAGCAGGAGCCCCCTTAAATCCCAGGGTCAGGAGCCCCCTTAAATCTCAGCAGGAGCCCCTTGATTGTCAGCAGCAGCCCCTTGAATCTCAGGAGCCCCTTGAGTCAGGAGCCGTGAGACAGGAGCCCCATGAGACACATGAGACAGAAGCCAACGTGAGACAAAGCCAACGTGAGACAGGGGCCAACGTGAGACAGGGCCAATGTGAGACAGGGGCCAATGTGAGACAGGAGCCAATGTAGTCGGACAAAGGTAACCACCTTTGTAGAACCCCTATAATTGTTATGGGTTGTACTGTGCTATCTCAGTCCCTGTTTCTTGCTTAGCTTTTCAGGTGTCTGGGAAAGCTGGGTGAAGAGCTCCCAAAGTCTCAAACAGTCGTTAAGTCAGTTGTTAAGGCCTCAAGTCCAAGTCGATTGATAAGAGCTTAGCAATCGACTTCAGGTACTACAGTCGGTCGTTAAGCCGGTTGTTAAGGCCTCAAGTCGAATGATAAGAGCTTAGCCATCGACTCCGGAGACTACTTCTGCGCCTTGTCCCACAAAATGGGCTTGCCCTTAGCAAAGGGGCGTGACTTTGGGGGAAAAAGAATGTGGCTTAGCGTGCGATGCTGTGCACCAAAAACGCCCCAAAATGTTGTTGTAGTTAGCATAAAAGTAAGCCAACATGAAAGCCATACAAAGTTAGTCTAGACAGTTTTAACCTGCGCAAGATTTATGAACACTATGATTAATGTGTCGCATTGTAAGACTGTCTAGTCTAACTAAGCTATCTTACAGTTAGACACTATTGATAAATCTGCCCCACCATTCCTTGCTGCCGTTGGATTTAGAGGCAACTATCCAACTGTACACTGCAACAGCAGCTACTCTAATTTAATCTTTTTTTAATGAAATCCCTTATTTATGCACCACCCACCTATAGGAGCCAAGTGGCAAATATAGACCTGTCCCTCTTACTTCAATGCACGTTGGTTTGAGGCTAGCCTATGAAGTTCCCATCCTTAACATAGAAAGTGATTTAGAGATTTTGGTAGCTACTTTTTACTATTATATGTGTTGATTTGCTTTTTCTCTGTTCCTGATGATGTTTTATATGCAACCCCTTTGCTCTTCAACCCATTGCTTGTTTAAATTTTAAAGGTAGTGTTAACACTGCCCTAGTCAGTGCACCTGCAATGCGCCAACACGGTGGCATTTTTTTTTGCTCCCCACATGATTTTATCCTATCCCATTACACCCAGACACAGTCATCTTAGTTTTTGCTTTTTTTTAAAAAAAAGTTAGAATTTTAAATTTTATTGATTTTTTTCTTTATTCTTGCTGTTATGAGGCTTACCTGCAGGTGGGTGGTGGATCCCTTTGGTTCCATTTATTTGGAATTGACACATGGCTGTGGCAAGGAAGGGATTCTAGGGAGCATCTGGTCTTCATTCTTTACCCTTGCATAGGATTTTGAACTTTGCTGTAAGATGCTTCCAGGTCATGGTAAGTCAAACACAAGGTATTGGCAAGTTGAGTTATTAGTAATTAAAATCAGGCAATATAGAGACAGGAACCTAAAGCTCAGCCAATGGAGGAATCAGGAGAACGAGGTGGTAGACAAGGAGAAAACTCAAGAAGTGCCTATTCAGGTAAAAATGAAAAAAATCACTAACTAAAATACCAATGTGGTTTACTAGGTTGTGGAGTACTGCCATAGGTAGAGTTAGCAATGAGTGGTGTGCATTGGACCTCTAAATCTGTGTGGACCAACGCATGCACCATAGGAACAAGGAGAAATATAACCAGCAGTGTGTCACCAGTCAAAGCAGTGATGGAATGTATTAGTGTTACTGCCATATGTATATTACAATGTCTGGTGGAGAGTATATTTATGTCACATGAAATGCAGATATGGCTGTTAGTTACAACTGACACACCATCAGTATCACTTTGACATGAAAGCCTTTAGACAAGAGGTTTAAGACTCCTACTGGATTGTCCCTCCACAAAACGGTTTTAGGGTTAATCTATTGGACCTATTGGCATGGCAGCCAGTGGCTTAATGAAGGCCTCCAAACCTGCCATTTTACTACATCTATTACATCCTGCCTCTGGAGTAATGTGTTAATTGTATATTATACTGCGATACATAGTATTATACAACTGATCATGCCACTTAGTGGCCCTATGGGGACTCAAAAAGTAATTTAAAAGATACATGTTTTGTATAAAAACATTTTTAAACAATTAGGGGGACATGTATGATTGGGTTTTTCACTCTTTTCTGGCATAAAATGCACCTAAGTGAGCAGTCTACAATGTCTAATGCGCCTAATGAATGGGCCTAACATGAGGGGGCGTTCTGGGGGCGCGTCGCACCACACTCGTAATATTAGACACATATATGAATGTGGTTCGGAAAAACTAGATGCATTAGTGCTCAAAAAGGCAGACCTATTTCAATGTGGTCTGTCTGAGCCTGAGGAGTAGAAGTGCAGGTAGATTTGCCATTAGAGCAAAAAATGTCCCTTATTTCTCAACTTACACCAGTACAATAATAAAAAGTTATTTCTGATAATTATCAAACTCTATAAAATTAAATTATTTAAATTTAATAAAAAAATGTTATCATATAAAATTAATATAAAAATATATAATATCCCAAAAATATAAAAATATTTCCTATAAAATGCATTTAAATTGAATATAATCTAAAACTGGTTTTACATTAAATAACCCACTGTTGTTTTTTTGTTCAGATTTTAAAATTTTTAATTGTTACTGCATTAAATTTGAATTTATTTTTCGCTGCTCTCACCTTTTATTCTACATACAGCAAGAGCCAGCACACCACAGGTCTTGATGGGACCTGTGGTCCACCAAGCAAGATCAGTACCATAGTTTCTATTCACTGACATGCTATTTTGATAACTTTTATTTTATTTCCAACCTATCTTTAGCCTTTACACATGTTTGGCGCATTAATAATGCACCTGTTTCGTAATGCGCCTAACACATAGGCGAGGTGCAATGAACTTTAGACCATTTATAATCGCACAAAAACCACTTTCAGACATTCAGGCGCATTATACACTGAAATCGAGACTCGACAATTCACTTCAAAGCGCCTTCCTTCATACATGTCTCCCTTAAAGTAGAAAACACCACCATTTCCCATTTATCATATAAAAAAACAATAAAAAACAAACACCAGAGCTGCATTTTTTGGTCACCATACCTCTCAAAAAATGGAATAAAAAGTGAACAAAAAGTTGTATATACCCAAATATGGTACCAAGAAAACTATTGCTTGACTCATACAAATCAAGCTCTCACAATGCTCTGTCCTATACAATAGTTGATGGAATGGTACTTACCCAGGGAATAAAGGTAACATGTCACTCATTCCTCACAATAAACCTTGTTAAAAACTAAACTAAATTAAGTCTTAGCATGCAACCCAATTAAAAAAGCCCTTACATGGCTATGTTATTGGAAAGATAAAAAGCTATGACTATTGGAACGTTGTGAAAAAAAAAAAAAAGCATAGCACCAAAAATGACTGCCTTGGGAAAAGATGAATGACTTTGAGCCAAAAATTACAACACAATATAGTAAATTAAAAAAAATACCTGTACAAAATGCTATAGTGTGTTATTTAGAAATAAATTATTGGCGCATATCTGTACATACATCCTGTTCAACTGTTACACGCACATACTGCTACATATTTCTAATAATTAAGTGGTTTATTTTGTTCACTTACATAAGTGTATGATGACGATAGCTGTATAAAATCCATGTTTTGTTCTTAATTAATATTTATGCTTAGATAATTTAAATTAACACAGTCTGTTTAGTAGAATATGTGCTACACTAAGTTTTTTTGATAAGTTACAATTTATTCAACATTACATTCTAGTGACTTTACTGGCTACCTCATCTACATTATGGAATGAAAGAATCAAAACCTCCAAAACACAAGATGTTGTGAATCAAAACACAAACAGACATGTAGCGTCATTTTTGGTCTGGACAATTTAGTTAATAATAGATAATAAAATCCACCATCCAGCATGAGAATGACACTAAGGTACAGTAAATGGCCAATATACAGGCTTCATAGAAAGAATAAGGGCCGTTCCGAGGCTAAATTGCACTCAGGGTGGGGTGAAGAAATTTCTGCCCACTCCCCGCCCCCCGTAACATAATGCGCCACAATGTGACAGTGCATCAACCAAAGCCAAAATATACAAAAATCTTTTAACACAATGCATATTAAACTACTAAATAATAGTCATATAGCTACCAAATGTTCTACCAAGACAACATATCACCAGTGCATAGTGACCGAATACAGCCACACCATGACGTCATATGACCAGCAGATAGTGACCAAATACCGCTACACCGTGACCACATATCACCAGCACATAGTGACTGAATAAAACCACCACACCATGACCACATATCCCCCCCACATAGTGACTGTATAATACTACAACACCATGAGCACATAGTGACTGAATAATACTGGCACATCATGGCCACATATCACCACCACATAGTGACTGAATAATACCACAACACCATGACCACATACCGCCACCACATAGTTACTGAATAATACTGCAACACCATGACCTTATATCACCACCACATAGTGACTGAAAATTACACCATTCCATTATTGAATATAAACCATTATACTACAACCAATATTACTGACATACAGTGACCATACAGTGCTAGTTACCAGTTGTACACAGGCTCTGCAGACATATAAGTGATTACAGTGAAGTTACATCCAGGGACTTACAGGAGATGTCTCTGAAGAGTTGTTCTCTTTCTCTTCTTCTTCTTCTCCATCTGTCCCAGACCACCATGACGACTTCTTCAGGCCACAACTCTTCACTATAGAATTTACAACACAAACATCGTAGACTCGTCACTTAATCAGCACTTCTCTACCAATTCCTATTTCTATATAAACTCCCCATCTATAGCGGTGTTATTAATTACCCCCTTATGTCCCAAAACAGTAAAAGTGCCCCCAAATGGCTATGGGGCTCCCATTTGTGCACCAGGTTTTGGTCTTGTTTTGTATACCAATATATGAAGTAGTTAAATTCCCTACGACAGTATGGATGTACACCTCGAATCCCCCAGTCTTCAATTAAGTAGGTGTATAGCGCCCCATTAGGAAGGTAAACTGCTAGGTACCCCAATAGGTAGGTATTTCGGACCTCTATTAAGTAGGTAGGTAGTATATAGGTCTCCCAATAAGTAGAAATATCAGTCCCTATTATGTAGTTATATAGGCCCCTATAGGCAGTTATTTGAACCCTGTAGCCAGGTAGATGCCCCCTGTAGCCCGGTAGTTTCCCCCTGTAATAATAATAATAATAATAATAATAATAATAATAATAATAATAATCTTTATTTATATAGCGCCAACATATTCTGCTGCACTTTACAATTTGGAGGGTGTAGGTGCAGACAAAAAAAAACATACATTGCACAATGAAAAGCTACTTACAGATGAGACACAAGGTGAGAGGGCCCCGCTCGCAAGAGCTTACAATCTATTAGGGTGTACGGGTGAGACGAAGGGTAAGAAGTGCTAGATTTACATTGGTCCAGCCATGGTCCAACCACATAAATATGTGGTTGTTTTATGTAGAATTCGGATGGACCTGCCACCTAGACAGTACATCTATATACAGTTAAGTGCCGACAATGAGTGCGCTGGCGGGTGAGGGGGGGGGGGTTAGGCATTAGGGATTCTGGTAGGCCAGAGTGAGAAGATGTATTCTCAGGGCCCTCTTAAAGCTATGAGAGTTCTGAGTGTGCCTGATCGCCCGCGGTAGCATATTCCAGAGAACTGGTGCCGCACGTGTGAAGTCTTGGAGACGGGCATGGGAGGTTCGGATGATTGAGGAATGTAATTTGATATCATCAGCAGAGCGGAGAGAGCGGGTAGGGTGGTAGACAGAGATGAGGGAGGAGATGTAGGGGGGTGCAGCACTGTGGAGAGCTTTATGGGTGAGTGTGATGAGTTTATTATAACAGGTTGGTGGATTTGCTGGACCACTGCAAGCGATGATAGTTAAGCCACGCCAGGGAGCAGAGTCTAAGTAGCCCCCGGTATTCACCAGAGCCCGCCGCAAAGCAGGATGGACTTGCTGCGGCGTGAGGCTACCAGCTCGCTAACCCTGACGTGACTTGCTTGCTTGCCGGGGTAATGCGTGGTACAGAATCGTAATCCGGAGACGAAGTCGGGGACAGGCAGGAGGTCAGGACGGGTGGCAAAGGTTCGTGGTCAGAGGCGGGCAGACGGTCAGGGCAGGCGGCAAACAGGCAAGGTCAGGAACCATAGCAGAACGGACTGGTACACGGGTAAGCAATACGGAACTCCAACACTCTCTAAACACACTAACGCACACCAACAATCTGGCAGGAGGCTTATACCATATATAGGACCAGCGGCCGGCAGCGACAAATTACCGGCGCGCTGGCCCTTTAAATCCAAATCAGCCGTCGCGTGCGCGCCCTAAGCAGCGGGTACGCACACAGCGGCTGGGAGAGACAGGAGGACAGAGCACAGGAGCGTGGACGGGTAAGTATGCTGGCGCCGGAGCCCGGGCAGCAAAGGGATGGACGCGTACCTGCACCAGCCCCCATGAAAGTACCCCCCCTTTAGGTCTCCCCCTCTTTTTTCAGAATCTAGAGAGGAGGTCGGATGACAGATTGGCCTCAGGTTCCCACAAACGCTCCTCCGGCCCGAACCCCTTCCAGTCAATCAAAAAGAACCGCTTCCCCCTCACTGTTTTACCGCCAGTACCTCCTTGACCTCAAAGATGTTATCAGAGTTAGCCACAGGAGAAGGCGAGACAGATCCACGGAAGAAGCGGTTCAGCACCACAGGTTTGAGGAGAGAAACATGGAAGGCGTTCAGGATTCACAGAGTAGGAGGCAAGTGGAGCTTGTAGGACTCCGGTTCAGTTGCCGAAGGACAACAAAAGGGCCCAAATACTTTGGGCCTAATGTATAACTGGGCACATTTAAACTAATATATTTGGTGGACAACCAAACTCTGTCACCCGGCTTAAATATGGGCGGAGGTCTACGGTACCTGTCAGCCTGGACCTTGGTGCGATCGGAGGCCCGTAGAAGGGCCTGTCGTGTGACTTGCCAGAGTGCCTTGATGTCATGCACTTGGGCATCCACGGCAGGAACGTGAGACAGGTTAGCCAGGGGGAGAGGCGGGCGGGAATGTAGCCCAAATACAACAAAAAAAGGAGAGGCTCCAGCGGATTCCGAGTCTAGGGAATTATATGAGAAGTCCGCCCAGGTGAGGAGGTCAGACCAGTGACTGTATCCTGATGAAACAAAATGTCGTAGGTAGGTACCTAAAACTTGGTTAACCCTCTCTACCTGCCTGTTAGCTTGAGGGTGGTATGCAGACGAGAAGTCAAGCTGAACCTGCAACTGACCACATAGAGCCCGCCAGAATCTCGAAACAAACTGGACCCCCCTATCTGAGACGACATGCAATGGGAGACCGTGTAACTGAAAAATGTGGTGAAAAATTGCTGGGCAAGCTGGGGGGCAGAGGGTAACCCGGGCCGAGGAACAAAGTGATCTATCTTCGAGAATCTATCAGTCACCACCCAAATGACCGTGTTGCCAGAGGAGGCGGGGAGGTCCATAACAAAGTCCATGGCTACATGGGACCAAGCTCTTTCTGGCACCGGGAGAGGCAGAAACAGACCCGCGGGTCTGAGACGAGGGACTTTATTACGGGAACAGGAGGTACAGGCCAGGACAAAGTCTCTAAAATCGTGAGAGAGGGTGTGCCACCAATAGTAACAAGAGATTAATTGCAGAGACTTATGGACTCCAGGATTACCAGCTGTTCATGAGGAATGCCCCCACTTCAGGATTCGAGCCCGCATGGCAGGGCGTACGTAGGTCTTCCCAGGAGGTAGATGTTGAAGATCCACGGGGGCTGCCGTGAGGAGACGTTCTGGATGAATTATGTGGTGCAGAGGCAGCTCCAGGCCCACTGTGTCTGAGGATCTAGAGAGGGCGTCCGCTTTGACGTTCTTCCCAGCTGGCCGAAAGTGAAGGCGAAAATCAAAGCGGGCAAAAAGAGCGACCACCTGGCTTGTTGAGGATTCAGTCATTGAGCAGACTGGAGATAAAAGAAGATTTTTGTGATCGGTGAAGATCTCGATGGGATGGCGAGCCCCCTCCAGCAAGTGCCGCCATTCTTCTCGGGCTCATTTAATAGACAGTAGTTCGCGATCACCGATCGTGTAATTTCTTTTGGCTGGAGTGAAGGCTTAGAAAAAAAAAACGCAAGTACGCAGTCTCACAGAGGAGGACCTCTGAAGGAGGACAGCGCCGGCACCTACTGAGGAGGCGTCCACTTCTAGGACAAGCGGATGCTGCGGGGCAAGACAGAACAGGAGCTGAAGTGAATGCTGCTTTAAGGCAATCAAAGGTTTCTTGGGCTTCTGGAGGCCAGGATTTAGGGTTAGCATTCTTCTTCGTAAGGGCCACCAGCGGGGCCACGAGCGTGGAGAAATGCGGGACGAACTGTCTGTAATAGTTTGCAAACCCCAAAAAGCGCTGGATGGACCGGAGACCCACTGGTCGAGGCCACTGTAAGACCGCTGAAAGCTTAGAGGGATCCATCTGGAGACCTTGATCCGAGACGATGTACCCTAGGAAGGGCAACGAGGTGCGTTCAAACAAGCATTTCTCCAGTTTGGCATATAACTGGTGGCTACGGAGACGTCTGAGCACCTGACGGACGTGGTGGCGGTGAGTCTCTAGATCAGGAGAGAAGATTAAAATGTCATCCAGGTAGACAATAACACATACGTAGAGAAGATCGCGGAAGATCTCATTGACTGAATTCTGGAACACCGTCGGAGCGTTGCAGAGGCCAAATGGCATGACGAGATATTAAAAGTGGCCATCTCGGGTATTAAAGGCCGTTTTCCATTCGTTGCCTTCACGGATACGAATCAAGTTGTAGGCACCACGTAAATCCAACTTGAAAAAAATTTTTGCGCCACACAGGCGATCAAACAGCTCCGAGATCAGAGGCAGGGGGTATAGATTTTTTATAGTGATTTTATTGAGTCCCCGATAATCGATACAGGGCCGGAGAGTTCCATCTTTCTTTTCAACAAAGAAAAAACCGGCCCCGCAGGCGAGGAAGACTTGCGTATAAAGCCTTTACGGAGATTCTCCTGGATATATTCCGAGACAGTCGAACGGCTGGTGCGGGGGAAGAATTTCGGCCTGTCTTTCGGAAAAGACGTCGGCTAGATCCTGGTAAGGAGTGGGCAGACCCGGCAGAGGCTTCATAGACTTTACAGAGGCGGGCCGTAGAGCTGGACGGAGTACAGGAAGGCATCGCGAGTGGCACGTGGGACCCCAACGGATAATCTCGCCATGTTCCAGTCTAAGGTCGGGGCATGGTCTTGCAACCAAGGGAGGCCCGGGAGAATCTCAGAAGAGGAGCGAGGCAGAACAAGAAGTTTCAGCGTCTCCTTGTGTAGAGCGCCAATCTGCAAGGTGAGGGGCGCAGTGCAGAACCGAATAGTGTCCTTTAGGCATTCACCACTGACGGAGGAGATGAACATGGTTTTCTGCAGAGGGGTCACTGGGAGACGAAATTTGGACACCAGTGCGTGGCTTACAAAATTTCCAGTGGACCCCGAATCAAGGAAGGCGGTGGCTTGAAAGGTGCTGTCCGGCGAAACTCCAATAGTCAAACGGGGAGAGGCCTCTCTGACACCTAGGGATGCCTCTCCTGCGAACCCTAGGTGCGAGAGTTTCCCGGGCGCACCGGACAGTCCCCAATGAAGTGGCCAGAACCGCCACAGTAGAAGAACAGCTGCCTCTGACGACGCTGCGAACGTTCCTCTGGGTCAGGTGGGCTCTCTCGACCTGCATGGGTTCGTCCTCAGGAACCATTGGTGGAGGAAGTGGAGATCATTGGAAAACGGGAGCCAGACGAGGTAGCCGACAAGGTTGGGCGACCACCCGTTGGAGGCGGAGCTCTTGTTGTCTGTCGGTAAACCGAATATCAATTTGGGTAGCTAACCGAATCAGTTCGTCCAGAGCGGATGGCAGGTCCCGACCAGCGAGCTCGTCTTTGATACGCCCAGAAAGGCCTTGCCAGAAAGTCGCCACCAGGGCCTCATTATTCCAGTCCAGCTCAGTGGCAAGGGTGCAGAACTGCACGGAGTACTGATCCACCATAGAGTCACCTTGACGGAGACGGAGCAGAGCTGCGGTAGCGGAGGAGGTGCGGCCAGGTTCCTCGAAGACGGTGCGGAACCCCTGGAGGAAGGTTTGCAGATTTGCCGTCAACTGATCTCCTCGGTCCCATAGCGGAGTGGCCCAGGCCAAAGCTTCCCCCGATAAGAGGCTAATTATAAAGGCCACCTTAGCCCGCTCGGTAGGGAATTGATGCCCCAACTGCTCAATGTGGATGGAGCATTGACTGATGAAGCCACGGCACTTAGGGTCTCCATCATAGCGTGAGGGGAGCGGCAGATGCAGAGATGGTCCCGGTGCAGGAGCAGGTTGAGAGATGGCTGCAGGAGCAACTGGTGCTGACGTGGCGGCAGCAGCCGCAGGTGGAGGTAGACAGGCCGCAAGGTTCTGCATCATGGCCGCGAGCTGATCAATACGCTAGCTCTGCTGGGCGACAGCCGTCGTGACGTTCCGGAGATGCAAAGGTACCCTGGCGGAATCCATGGCCAGATTATACTGTAATGGGTTGGTGGATTCGCTGGACCACCAAAAGCGATGATAGTTAAGCCACGGCAGGGAGCGGAGTCTAAGTAGCCCCTGGTATTGACCATAGCCCGCTGCAAAACGGGATGGACTTGCTGCGGCGTGAGGCTACCAGGTCGCTACCCCTGACGCGACTTGCTTGCGATGGCGGCCGGGGTAATGCGTGGTACAGAATCGTAATCCGGAGACGAAGTCGGGGACAGGCAGGAGGTCAGGACGGGTGGCAAAGGTTCGTGGTCAGAGGCGGGCAGACGGTCAGGGCAGGCGGCAAACAGGCAAGGTCAGGAACCGTAACAGAACGGACTGGTACACGGGTAAGCAATACGGAACTCCAACACTCTCTAAACACACTAACGCACACCAACAATCTGGCAGAGAGTGCAGGAGGCGTATACCATATATAGGACCAGCCCTTTCAATCCAGACCAGCCGTCGCCCTAAGCAGCGGGTACGCGTGCAGGGGCTGGGAGAGACAGGAGGACAGAGCACAGGAGCATGGACGGGTAAGTATGCTGGCGTCGGAGCCCGGGCAGCAAGGGGATGGACGCGGGCGGCCGCGGTACCCGCGCCGGACCCCGTGCGGGCAGGGGGGCGGCCGCGGGGGGCGATGATATCCGCGCCAGCCCCCATGACATTTATATTGTATCCTGTACTGAATGGGCAACCAGTGCAGTGACTGACACAGGGTAGAGGCATCAGTGTAGTGGCTGGAAAGAAACATGAACCTGGCTGCTGCATTCAGGACAGAATGGAGAGGGGAGAGTTTACAGAGAGGGAGACCAATAAGCAAGGAGTTACAGTAGTCGAGAATGAATAAGAGCAACAATGAGGGTTTGAGTTGTTTTCACAGTGAAAAAAGGACGGATTCTGGAGATGTTCTTGAGGTGCAGGTGACAGGAGCGGGCTAGGGATTGGATATAGGGGGTGAAAGACAGATCGGAATCTAGTATAACCCCAAGACAGTGGGCCTGCTGCCTAGGAGTTATGGTGGTGCCACACACTGAGACCGAAATGGCAGGGTAAGGTCGGTTAGTAGATGGTGGGATGACTAGAAGTTCAGTTTTAGTGAGGTTTAGTTTGAGATAGAGAGAAGACATGATGTCAGAGACAGCAGACAGACAATCACTGGTGTTTTGTAGCAGGGCGGGAGTGATGTCCCCTGTAGCCAGTAAATTGGCCCCTGCAGCTTTGTAGTAGACCCCTGTAGCCAGTAAATTGCCCCCTGTAGCCAAGTAGTAGCCCTTTGTAGCCAGCCAATCGTGGCAGCTAATGAATATAAAATAAAAAAGGTACTCACCTTTCCATGTTCCCTGCAGCGCGGCCAGGTCTGGCTGATGTACAGAGTAAGCGGCGTGATGTCATTATGGTGCTTACGCCATCACACAGCTCCTGGGGATCTCCTGTGCCAGCAGAAGCTTCCGACCTAGGAGATCCAGCGTCAGAGGGGGTGTGAGGAAAGCTGTGCATTACGCCACCTTTGACGCTATGTGTGTGTACAGTACTCACTGAGCGCTGTACATACAGGGGACAAGGCAGGAGGGTAATGATCCATCCTGCTTCCTCCATATAGGAGCAGCTGCACAGCTAGTGTGCAGAGTCAGAGGTTAAATGCCAGGTGGGTGAGGCGGGTGGCTGGTTCCCCTAACGCCTCAGGTGACTGTCCGCCTCGCCCACCCGTAGGAACGGCCCAGGGAAGGATCCCTTTAAAGAAGACACTTTGGGAGACATTTCCCAACACGTCAATGTTAGTTTTCTGGTCTATATTGCGCTAAAACCGCTTTTGACGCCATATTTTGGATGTAAATGAACTGTCGTACACCAAAACTAGGTGCATTATATGCCAGGAATGACACATTGTAATGCGCCTAAAAGTTATGCACTGTGCGCCTCCATAACGAAATGCGCCTATTGAGGCGCATAGCACATCATTACAAGTATATATGTGTTAGGCACACTTCACATTTTACAAGTATGTGTTAGGCGCATTTCACGTATGTGTTCGGCGCGTTTCATATACTTGTAATGATAAGCTATTCGCCTCTGTGCGCGATGTGCCCTGATAGTGTCGGACTTTGCAATTATTTCATGCGCCTAAAACCTGACATCTCGCCCTTTGTACAGGGAGGTGTACTGTTGAAGTCTTAAGTTTACATTTACCTTAGCCTCATTCACCAAAAAGGGATGCCCACTGTCGCCTCTCCTTTTTAATATAGCAGTAGAGCCCTTCGCTAGGTATCTCCTGTCTCGCCCTGTTTTTGAGGGAATTACACTACATAATCAGGAGATAAAACTCGCTATGTTTGCAGACGATATGGTCTTTTTGCTTTCCAACCCAGAGCGAGACTTGGGGGCACTTTTTGAACAATTAAAGGTGTTCTGGAACTGCTCAGGGTTTAAGGTGAATGAGACCAAGTCTGAACTCTTGGGAATATCAGGAGGAAACTTTGACCACATCCTGAACCACCCAACAGTGAAAGTCTTACTGGCAAAACAATCCATAAAATATTGGGGAATACATATAGGCCGTACACTGTCTATAGATTAAACTATCCTCCTCTAATCAAAAAATTGCTAGAGGATCTGAAGAAGTGGAATAGGTTGCCCCTCCCCTTGCTAACCAGGTGCCACTTTGTAAAAATGATGGGGTTCCCCAAGCTACTTATCCTCTGCAGACAATACCGTTGCTACAAACCCATAGGGATGTCTCCGCAATAGAATCGGCATTCACCAGATTTATATGGTCGGGCAGGCGTCCACGTATAGCATTAAAAAAAATGAAGTTACCCAAAGGGTTCGGTGGAGCTAATTTTCCGGATGTCCGTACTTACAATCTGGCCTGCCTACTTAGACACAGTTTAGATTGGCTAAAAAACACAGAATATTACTCCAATACTACTCTGGAGAACACACTGACTCATCCGTGGTCACTTTCAGCACTCCTACATACAAAGCTTGCAGCTCTCCCTCCCTACATTAGGACTAACCTGGTCTTTAGGGACACATGGGTAGCATGGAAAGAGGCAAGAAAGATGTTGAGGCTACCATGGACCACTAATAAGTACATGCCCGTACAGGGACACCCGGAATTCCCTTTGGGTTTGAGTAACCCACACTTTTAAATGTGGCGGTAGAGGGGAATTGAAAATGTCAGCCACCTCTATGATCAGTCCCGTTCCAAATTATTCACCTTCCATAGCCTGAGTTCCAAGTATGATCTCCCCCAGTCACACTTTTTCACGTACTTGCAAATTTGCAGCTTCGTGAAATCGAGAACGCTACAAGTCGGCAAGGTGCTCTCGAATGCCTCCCTTGACCCCTTAATGACTCCTTCGGGGGGGAAGCATTCCCTGGCAAAGTTATACTGGACTCTAAGGGAGCCAGTGATACAGAGAGCAATGACCACACAATTTAAGAAGTGGTCTTCTGACTTCCAGAATGAAGAACTTTAAGAGGCGATTGTCAGGGGATGCGAGAGTTGTGTAGGCATATTGGATGTGAAAAAATAGAGGGATACGCAGTTCAGATTCATACATAGAGCAATCTATGGTTTCAACATTCCTCCGCATCCTCTGGCACCAGACCACAAACATGTGTCCCAAGTGCCAGGAGCCTAAGTCGGATATGGTGCACGGCATGTGGTTTTGCACAGATTCGCAGGGGCTGTGGAGAAAGGTTGCCAACCTACTTCAAGACAAGCTAGATATTGACTTCTTGCCAGAGATATTCTTGTTTCATGATCTGCCCCCTAAATCTAAGTCTAAGTCTCCGCACTTGCTCCATGCTATCTTGCTAGGAACCAAGAGGTGTATCCTGACAAGGTGGTTGGATCCCTCTACTGCTACCACTGATATGATCATAAACGAGTTAAAACATTATGTCTTTTTTGGACAGAATTGAAACAGAAAGGGAAAAGCATACACAATCACAGAAGTTCTTTGCAAAATGGAAAATGTTTATTGAACACTTTCTAGATGACACAGAAATTAGGCTCACAATGACTCCTTTCCTGACTTCACCATGGTACTTCAGAGCAGATGTGGCAGGCAATCTGGGGAAATTGAGAATCAATAGTAATGTAGCTCCGCGGGATATGGGTGATACAGAGGGAAAACTTTAAGAGTAAACATATAGGATACTTAGCTCTGACATAGAGCTTTTGCACTGAATGGGGGGGGGGGGAGGTTAAGTTAACCTTAAATATACTCAAACCCTGACTATAAAAGACAGAGGGAAGGAAGTTACTCTTCTCTTTTGCATATGACTTAAACACTTGACTCTCTTAACCTGGCTCCATAGGGATGATTTAGACTGCTGTTCCTTGGTTACTGCTGTTTTTTTATTGTTCTATGTTTGTTCCTGGCATCTTATCCAATATGGAAACAAAAACTGATGTTTCGAGGTACCGGTGGCAAGATATGTACGGTGTTCCTGAGGTTTTGTTAAATCTCGTACTTCGAAGTATAGAGACTTTACTCAAGTTTTCTCTTGAATCGACATGAGTATCTCAGACTGTGATGAGGCTTAAAGAATGGACATGGAGGACATCTGACAGCACTTTAATCTTTGCTAGCATAAAAGGAATGTCTGTACCTCTTCCACAGTAGATGACTTTTTGTTACGGATGTCTACTACCTTGTAACACGTTATTGTAAGATTTACTGTTTTAAATAATGCCCTTTCAAAATCTTTTATTTGAATAAAAAGGAGTTTACAAAAAAAAAAAAAAACTAATTTTTCCCAAGGTCGATTAGGATCACTACTATATTTCACGAATAGGAAATGTTAGAACAATACTTGATTTTTTTTAAGCTTGTATTCCTTTCATCACTTTACCAGTGGCTCAGACGTTTTTATACACCAAGTTGACTGTACCTTTAAATAGCTTTGAAAAAAGTTTAGAAGTTTCTGCTAAGACAGGCTTGGACTGGCCCACGGAAGAGCAGGGGAAACCCCCCTATAAACTTCTGGGCATGGTGGGTGCCTTTTAGGGAGAAATGCAGAGAAAAGCGGCAGAATGCAAGAGTCAAGTGCAGTATATGCAGTCTTGTACAGTAGCTGTACAACAGACCCCAAGACTAAACTCCACTGATGGGTCCTCGGAATAGCCTTAATTGTAGATCCTAGGCATCAACTCCCCTAGTGGGCTTCAATACCAGCCTTTCTGATGGGCCCCAGGCATCCCAGTCTGACACTGGACTAAGTGATATTATTTCAGTTAATTAGATGTGTACATGTAGCTGTGTTAAGTCCTACTTTCAAAGACTACTTGCCATTTGCTTCACACCATGGAAAAAATTAAAAGAAATCAGCCAAAATATGAAAAAAAAGATTTGTGGACCTTTAGAAGTCTGGTACATCATCAGGAGCAATTTCCAAAATCCTGGAGTTACTACTTCATCTGTTCACTAGATCATGTGCAAGTTTAAACACTGTGGGAACATGCAACCATCATGTTGGTAAAGAAGACAGGTTATGTTTCCTAGAGATGAATGACTTTGGTGTAGAACATACAAATCAGTTCAAGATTAGCAAACTACCTTTTAAAAACGCTGGAGGATACAGATAGAAAAGTATCTATATGTACAGTAAAACATATACAGGGCATACTAACAGCATTAAGAGCCTTGTTCAGAGTAGTCACTGGGCCCCTCTGCCTACGCAATCACTCATAAGGCACTGTAGACCTGGAAAACAGGAAGCATGGCTGCTCATAACATCTCTATAATGGTCCACCATTCTGGACCCCTTAGGCTATCTCTACTGCAGCTCATACATTGGAACTGGGATTTGGAGTTGAATTAACACAACCAGGGGTTTCACTGGTGGTCTGCTGCTGTAAGGGAGATCAGGAAGTAGGACCTGGAATGGGGGAGGAGACAGACCATGCCTCTGCATAGATACTGAACAAGTGGTGAGATGAGCCTACAGCTTACCACTTGCAACAGTGAAAGGAAAAGTGAAAAAGAGCTAGAGGCCAATTGGGGTATTCAGCGGCTCCCTGGTTGGTCCCTATGCTCATTGGGTACCCATGAAGCTGTCTGGTGTGCCCAATCAGAATCAGAACTAAAAATGGAACTGTTTGGCAATAATGACCATAGTGTGGCCATCACAAAGCCCTGACCTCAATTCCATAAACAATGTATGCCGACAAGAAGAACTACAATACTGATTGGCCATAATTCCATCTATTTATTGTGAGAAGCCTGTACATAGCAAAATGTTTGACCCAAATTAAACAATTTAAAGGCAATAGACTAAATACTAATGATGTAGCTTTTAAAGTCCTGTAATTGTTTTCTGAGATTTTCAAAGCTATTAAAAGGCACTTGGTGTATGTAAACTTCTTAGCCACCGAAAATATGATGAAAGAAAGAAAAGTTAAAATAAATCATTATTTCTGGTATTATTCTAACATTTCACATTCTTTAGATTTACAATAACAGTAATCCTAACTGACTTGAAGGAGGGAACCTAAACCAGTGATAAATGTCAAGAATTAGGAAAAACTGAGTTTAAATGTAAAAGTATGTGTAAACATGATTTTAACTGTAGGGGGACAGGAGCAGCGTGCCACATACAGCAGTGAAAAGTAAAGTGGCATCCACCACATAAGGTAAGTTACTGTGTCACATAGCCAGGGCCAGGACAAGGCTTTTGCAACCCTCCCACCTACCCGGAAATTTCAAGTCCTGATCTGATGCACGGTGCCTGCCACTGTGCCCTCCTCCAGTAGAACTGAAAAAAAAACTGAGGCATTTTTTTTTTGAGATGTGAAATAAATGACATATTTTTCTGTGGGTCAGTGCAATTTTAATGATTTTAATATTCCATGGATTACCATTTTCTGAAACCAATAACTTTATTTTTTATTTTTCTGTCTACTGACCTGAGTGAGGGCTTTCTTGTTTGCAGACTCGAGTGTGGTTTTCATTGGTACTATTTTTGGATACCTGTGACCAAAAAAACAACAATTTTAGAGCTGGGTATTTTTTTTTATGGTGTTTACTGTGCAATATAAATAAAGCTATATCATAACATATCGAAGTTTTACAGATGTGGTGATAACTAGTGTTGAGCGATTGCGTTGGCTATCGAGATCGATCGATAGTCGATAGTCGGCCGCTATCGATAAGGTTTTTCGATAGTGAGCATCGATTATGCGCGATGACCATTAAAGTCTATGGGAGAGCAACAACACCTTCATTATTACACCCAAACAAGGCTGGAGAAGCTGAAATTAACATCCACAACAGTCAAATGGATACGTGCTACATCTTAGGCAACACACTTAGGTTATAAAGTCACAGAAAAAAAGTCACAGACCATTTACTATCCCTGTCTTGTACCACAGCCTGACCCTTAAACCTGCATCACCCACAAATTAAAAAGTGCCAGAAGGCAGTATGATTTGAACCATCATGTTACTTGAACTGGACATTAAACTTTCCCTGCCCGGGGAACGCAGCATGACCCCCCAAACCTCCCTTTAAACCCCCACTTTTAAAAAAGTGCCCCCAAAAAGGAGTTTTTAAACCCACCATTTTTTTGAACTGGACTTTGGGACATCCCTGCCCTTTGGGCCACAGCATGACCCCCAAAACCTGCATGACCCCCCAATTTAAAAAGGTGGGGGGAAAAAAGGAAAATCTTTAAACCCCCTTTTTTATTTTCCCACTGGACATTGCCCTAAAATTTCCCCGGGGGGCCACAGAAATGACCCCCAAACCGCGCCCCCACATTTAAAAGTCCCGGGAAAAAAAAAGGGGGTTTTTTTAAACCCCTTTTTTAGTTTCAGGGGACTTTGACTTTACCTGTCCGGGGCCACAGCATAAACCCCAAACCCTGCATGCCCCAAAAATTTTAAAAAAATTGAAAAAAAAAAAGGATCTTTCAACCACCTTTTTTGTTAACGGGACATTGACTTTTCCTTTGTCCGGGGCCCACAGAAAGAGCCCCAAAACCGGGATGACCCCCCTTTTTAAAAAGTCCCGGAAAAAAAGGATCTTTAAACCAAACCTTTTTAGTTGAATGGACTTGAATATACCTGTCCGGGGCCCAGCATGCCCCGGGGGGCCGGGTTACGTGGGTGGGGTTTTGAAAGCCCCAGGCTGGCGTCCGTCATCTATTACCGCGGGTTTTTAAAATGCCCTGAGGGAACGCAGAAAACGAAAAGGGTTCGTGTGAAAGCAGAGTGGGGGGGAAGTGGAAGTGTGAGAACTCCAGCCTTCCTCGTACACAGCCCAATCCCTTTGGGTACCCCTTGCCCCTCCGTAAAGTGTGGCCCAAATTTGGTTTCACTTGGAAAAACGGGGTTGGTTGACGCCCCTGTTACACCCAGGGGGGCCCATTCTTTTTTTTTTACTAAACGTGCTTGGGGAAAATGGTTTCTGTTCCTTTGTTCTCTGTCCTTTTTTTCCATACTCCATGTCCTCTAAAATAACCCTACTTCTGGCAAGTTTTCCTTTTACCTCCCTTGTAAAATTTCTGGGAAATTTTTTTTTTTAACACTATTTTGTACATGCAATTTTTTTTAGTATTTTTAATTTCTAAAAAAAACCACTTTTTTAAAATAGGATGGAATCCCACCATGTCTTTGTTTCTCTTTTTTTTTTTTTATTAAAGGGGTTTGTTCAATACAGGGATTAAAAGGGCCTTTTTTAAAAAGGATCTTTGCAAAACAAGTCATTTTGCAATATTTTGGCCCCTTTTAACAGTTTTCCTACCTTTTCCCTTTTTTCGGGACAGCACCATCACCCTTGAGCCACTTTGACAATTGTGAAAAAAAAACAAATGGCTGTTAGAAACAACATTTTTTAAAAATGGGCCCGGGTTGTATAGCTGCATGTCACAGAAAAATGCCCCCAAAAATTAAAAGCATGCCCCCCTTGGCCACTTTGGGTCAATTGTGAAGAAAAAAAGCCTGTTAGAAAAAAAACAATTTTTTTTATAATGGGGACCTTTTTAGTTTGCTTTTTTAAAAAGCAGCATGCCCCAAAAAAATTAAAAAAATAAATTTTTCACCAATGAAAAAAAATTGTGGGGGAGAAATACCCCTTTTAGAAGCCACATTTCTGTTCAAAGGACCATGATTTTTGCTGTATCTCACAGCTACATGCCCCCCAAAAAATTAAAAAATATGATTTTCTCGGGCCACTTTTAAAAAATTTGTGAGGGAGAAATGCCACTTAAAAGCCACATTTCTGTTAAAAAGGGCCCCATTTTAATGGGTGTATCTAAAGAAAACTTGACCCCAAAAAATTTTTAAATATGAATTCTCACCCCACTATTAAAAATTGTGAGGGATTTTTAATGCCATTTTAAGAAGTCCATTTCTTTTTCCAAAGGCCGATTTTTTGTTTTTACCCTACGAAAACATAAACCTAAAACCATTGACAATGCAAAAAACTTTTTAAGATATAGTGGTAAATGGAATAGGGTGTTGTCATAAAACCCCTTGCTGTTTTTTTAAACAGCCCTCCTCACAGCAAAACCAGCAAAATGAACTGTTGGGAAAAGAAATTTAAAAAATTGGGCAGTAAAAAAATGATCATTTTAAAAAAAAGTTTTAAAGGGGACCTTTTTCTTTTTTGAAGAGGAATGTAAAATTTAAGGACTGGCAGCTAATCGGTGCCCTCGGAAATTGGGGCCACAACATCATCAGAGACCCCGACCCTGTTTCATCTTGATAAAATTAAAAACGATCCACTTTAAATCTGGGGAAAAACCCGGAATGCATTTGTCTGTAATGACCCCTCCAGCTGTGCTAAAGGTTTTCCGCTAAATTTTATGACACTGGCTGCGGGGCAAGACAACACCTCTAGGGGCGTACGACCCAGCTGGGGCCATTCTTTCCATTTTGGAACCCAGAAGTCATTGGGTCCGGAAAAAAATGAAAAAAACATCGGTGTTTGAGCGCAGATATCGTGCACCTAAATTTTAAAGCGGGTCTCTGTGTGTTGGTTGTGTCCCCTGCATTGCATGCTTTTGGTGAGGGGGGGTTTAAAAAAAAAGATTGAAAAGGGGTTTCACCCATTAGGCTTCTGCCACCTTGCCTGCTGTTTGCCCCCAAAGCCTACTTGGCACTCACTGTTTGTAAACGTCGCGGATGTTGTTCCACCGTGACTTTTGGGGAACTTGAAGGACGCAACAGATGTCCCCATTTGATCAATCACAAGGTTCCATTTCCTGTTTTTAAACCTCTCTATTTGGGTGGGTGGAAGGGGGAAAGAAATGATTTTTGTTTTGTCCCGGGGGATCCAGGAGGGTGGCCCCCCAATTTAACTGTTGTTCTTTTTTGAGGGCCCTTTTAATGCGAGGTTTAAATGTTGGGGAAAATGGAGCACCAACCCATTTCATGGGGGGAAGATGGAGCCTTGTTTTCCCCAACCTCGGGGTTTCGGGGGGGGCCCACTAGAAAAATGATCCCCTCATCTTCCTCCCCCGCCTAAAAACGCCCCCAAACCTTTCCAAGGCAGGGACCCCGGGGGTAACTCGGGTAAGGAATTTAACCCCCTCCTCCCCTCCTCCGCTGCCTCCGGCCCAGCTTCAACAAAAGCCCTGACTTGCCTAGATGATGCCCCCTGAGAGCTGTTTTGCATACTCTGGACCCCGAACCACGCCTAATAAAAGGCCCGATAAAATTTGTGAAACTTTTGGGGCCTTGTGGATTTTAAAGGAGAAAAAGGCCCGTGTCCGCTCTGTGTCCGTCCCCCTTCCTCCGTCGCTGGGGGACCTGTTTTTTAAAGGGGTGCCCAACGATCTTTCCCAAAAACAAAGGGCACCACAATGCCTGCGGGAAAAGGGCTTTTTCCCCGCACTTCCCCTTTTTGGGTGGCTTCTTAAAAAAACCTGGCAAGGAGGGGTGCAGAGTTTCTTTCCCCTGCCTCCCCCCTTCGGGTGGTTCAACACCCCGAGGTCCGAAAAAACCGCTGCTTGTCGGGCCCAAAAGTTAACTTTTTATTTGCGTAATGGCATTGCGCTGTTTGCCACAAATCGCGGGAGCATGTGGAGGGGGGGAATTCCAGCGTTTTGCCATGTCAACAAAAAGAGGGGTGACGGGGGGGGCCAAAGCTGACGCTGAAACGCGGGTCAGGCGGGGACAAGCAGGGTGGGGAACGGGGGAAAGTGCGAACTCAGCCCTCGACCCTTTCCCTTTCGGGCGGAAAGTCCGGACCCGGGTACTCTTTGAAATTTCGGGGACGAAAAGGGTTCATGACATGTGCCAAAGGGATAATGTCCCTCCACCCTTTCCGATTTTAAGGGGCGGCCAGCAGATTTCGCCCGTTATCGCCCACCCTTGCCTGGAAAAGGGTTTCTTGCCCACCCACCAGCGCTCGGTCTCGTTGCTTAGGCCTTTCCACAGCTTCCCCGACCTGTGTGTGGACGGTTTTCCCCCAAAGGGGATTTTAATTTTAACACGGCCTGGTGTCTCTGGGCACTTTTATTTCCACCCAAAGGGCCTTGGGGGAAAAAGCCCGGGACCACCCGCGGGGTTTTAAGAGCGTTTCGCCCAGCCCTTTAGAGCCCCCGTCACCCCCAGAGACATCCACCCAGCTCACCCCGGAGCTGGGGCACAGAAAATATAGCCCGGGCCCCCCCGTGCTTACTAGTCCATGTTTCGGGGTGGGGATGGACCCCTTTTTCCCGGAACCCCCGATGCAGACAAAAAGCGCTTGAAAAATTTTTGATGCACGTGGCTGGCCAGGGCAGGGACGGTTTTCTGGGAAAAAAATTTCCTGCTCGGGGATCTGGGTTTTTGGGGGGGGGCGGGGCCCCTGCGGGGGGCGGAAAACCCCTCTGTGTCCCCCCAGACGGAAAGGCAAAAATTTTCCCAAAGGGCCCAAAAAACCTTGGGAATGCCGAAAAATTCGGTTTTTGGGTTTTGGGGGGGGTTTTTTGGGTTAAAAATTTTCTTCTGCTCCCAAACCTGGAAGACAGAAGCTGGCCCGCTAGACGGCCCCTTTTTAAAAAGGGGGCAGGTGTTTAAATGGCAAAAAGGAAAAAGGGGGTAATGGGTCTCTGGTGGTGCCCGGTGGGACTCCGGGCAAAAAGGTGGAGGGTTTTAAGGGAGGTGATCCTATCAGAATCTGAGAGGGCATGGGGAATGAGGAACCTTGGTGGGGGGCATTTTGCCCGCATGTGGGTAACCCTGTTGGTGGTGGTTAAAACCCCCAAGGTTTTTTGCCTTACTTATGCGTTTACGGGGAAAGGCGGGGATATGACACGCTGGGGAATCAGAGGGTTTCTCAAAGAAGGCCCAGGCTTGAGAGGTTCCCTGGACCTTTTTGGGCGGCGATAAACGAGGGGGCGGGGGTTTTCGCCCGGAAACCCTTTGGGTGGCGGAAATTTATAAACAGCGGACTTCCCGCGAAAACCCCCCTCTCCCCCCTTTGTGGCGTGAAACCCCTATTGGGCACTACCCCCTGCTTCCTCCTCGTCCACTGATAAGCGTTCGCAAAAAAATTCTGCGGGGAAAAAACCCCGGTGGATCCCAAAAGGGCGTCCCTATCATTTATCATCAACACAGGTGGGCTGGGTCGTCCTGACTTTCTGCATCCAGAAGGGGTTTTGGGGCTAAAAAGCAAGGGGCACTGAAAGGGTTGCCGACCCCCCGGGAAATTTTTTCCGATTGACCGGGCTTCCTTCCCTCCTCTTTTGGCATCAGTAACTGGGCGTCAGAGCAGGAAAAACATCCTTTTTGGGGCCCCTTGAAACTTTTAACAAACCTTCTGACCCCCCAAACCCCATTTTGTCATCAAAGGTTTCAGAAAATTTGGGTTTCCACAGTGGTGGGTACAACGAGTTGGGCATTTTTGGGTGCTTTTTGTTTGGACAGTGCTGATGATGCTGATGACACATTTGTGGCCGTGACTGGGGAGGACGGGGGGGAGGTAAGATTTCTAGATGCAGGTTGCATTAACCACTGAAGGACAGATTGGCGACGATGTTCGTTACTTAGAATTTACAAGGGGCCCCGACCCCGCGATGACAGGCCTGACGGCCTGCAACTGGGGCGTCCGCTGGCACTTTTTGTCGCCAGCACTGGGGAAAGGGGCACCTTTTTCTCTACCTCTTTCCCCCCATGTGCTACCCCCTCTTTGCTCGCCCTTTCCAAACCCACATTTCGCTCCATGTTCAGAAATATAAAAATTTGAGAAGGGATGGAAAAATTTTTGGGAAAAAAAAATCTCTTAAATTAAAAAACCGGGGAAATTTACAGCTATTCTCAAATTTCCCCCCTAATCAAAACAAAATTTGCTGGATTCAAAATTTAAATGCAAGGTGTCTATCAAAAAAAATCTGGATGGGGAAAAAAATCCAAAAAACACGTTTCTGTTATGTTTTTTATATAATAAAAAAGGGGAATTTTTTTTCCCTTTCAAATTTTTCCTTGGTGGGGGTATAGAATTGCTGTTTTTTGATTTTCGTAGATGCTGGGTCAATGAAAAAGTGCGGGGCGCCCAAAATCAAAAAACACTAACTGTTTTTGTTTTTTATTAAAAAACGGGATTTTTTGCAAACCCTTTTAATTTACCTGTGGTGAATATAGAATTGCTTTTTAAAATTTACGTAGATGCTGCTTTAATGAACTGGTGGAAAGCGCAAAAAATTCCCCCAAAAAAAGTAAATGTTTTTTTTTTGATATAAAAACGGGGAAATTTTTTTTACCTTTAAATTAAACCCGTGGTGAATATAAATTGCTTTTTAAGATTTTTCGTAGGTGCAGGTCAAATTTAACAGTGTGGGGCGCCAAAAATCCCAAAAAAAACGTAACTGTTATGTTTTGATATAAAAAACGGTTTTTTTTTGAACCCTTTTAATTCACTGTGTTGAAAAATAGAATTGCTTTTTTTAAGATTTACGTAGATCGCGTTAATGAACGGGGCTTGGGGGGCGCAAAAGTCAAAAAACACGTAAAATGTTATGGGTTTTTTATAAAATAAACGGTTTTTTTTTGCACCCCTTTTAATTTTACCCGTGGTGAATATAAAAATTGCTTTTTTTAAGATTTTTTGTAGAGCTGCGGTTCCCAATTTAACAGTTTCTGGGTGCGCAAAGTCAAAAAAAAAGTAACTGTTATTTTTTTATAAATAAACGGTATTTTTTTTCACCTTTCAATTCCCGTTTTGGGAAAATAAAAATTGCTGTTTTAAGAATTTTTTTTAGATTTTGCGTCCAATTTAAAAAGGTTTTCTGGGTTCGCAAAAGTCAAAAAAAAACGTAAAATGGGTTAAAGTTTTTATATAATAAACGGTATTTTTTTCACCCTTTTAAATTAACCCGTGGTGAATAAAGAAAATTTCTGTTTTAAGATTTAGTAGATGGCTTTCGTCAATAACAGTGCTTTGGGGGGGCAAAAAATCACAAAAAAAACGTTAACCCGTTTTTTGTTTTGATATAAAATAAAAGGGATTTTTTTCCCCCCTTTAAAATTCCCCCTGTGGTGAATATAGAATTGCGGGTTTTTAAAAATTTTCGTAATGCGCGTCATTGAACAGTGCTGGGTGGGGCAAAAGTAAAAAAAACAACGTAATGTTAAAGTTTTGATATAATAAACGGTATTTTTTCACCCCTTTTAAATTTACCTGTGGGGAATATTGAATTGCTGTTTTTAAGATTTACGGGAGTGCTGCGTCAATGAAGAACCCCCCGTGCTGGGGTGCGCAAAAAAACAAAAAAAAAACCCAACTGTGATGGGTTTTTGTACGATTTCCCGGAATTTTTGGGAAAAAAACAACCTGTGCTTGTAAAGGTGGGGGGGCCCAAAGGACGTACGCCCAAGCGCCGGGGCCGCAGGGCATCCGGGTTTTTGATCCTCTGTGATCACCGCAGGCGGGGGGTAGGGGAGGCCACCCGGGGAGTGGGTCAAAGGGGCCCCCCTGGTCTTGCCAAGCCCCCCGCAAAGGGGGAGGGGGGGGACGGCTGGGGACCCCCAGGTCTTACCCTGACTGGCTACCCACCGGGGTGCAAGACAGGAATCCAGGCGTGGAATACAGGAACCAGGAACAGTACAGCAGGATACAGGGGGTTAAACGTACAAAGCCCACAGGATACGGCGGGAACGGGACGGGAAACACATCAGGTACAACCGGGGAAAAAGGCGGAACAGGAGAGCACATACAGGAACACGGCAGGATACGGGAGACACAGAACGACGGACGGAGGCCGGAGCTCAATGAAAAAGCACTGGCCAGCATCTGGGGGGTTAAAGGCCCCAAACAGCAGCCCGGGAATGCTGCAGGAGTAAAGAGGGGAAAGCTGGACACAGCAACAGACTGCAATAAACGCCCCAGAGTGAGAAAAGAACTTCCCTTTTATAGCCAGGGGTCAGGGGGTGAAGAGGAAGGTGCCAGACAGGAAACTATAAATAGGCAGGAAGCTGCCCGCGCGCACCCTTGGGAGGCACAGTGCCAGACAGGACCCAAAGCAACAAGACTGGACAGGACAGGAAAGTACATAGCAGAACACAGGCTGCTGGGACCCCTGCACAGGGAGCCCCAGCGAGCCATGGGGCAGGACAGGCCAAACGGCCAAGGCGGGGCCGCGGCATAAACCCGGACGGCTGACTACAAATTGCGGGTTTGAATTTAAGGCAAGGGGATATACAACGTACGGGTGTAATGGTAAAATTTAACACCTACTGAAAAAGATACTGAAATAAAGTGGGGGTTTTGCAGCTAACAAAGAGACCCGCAGTTACTAGAAATGATGTTTTATCCAATTAAGTTCAGGGGCCCCCAAAACCAGGGAAAAATTTCAAAGCAAAATGTTAATTATAAAGATATTCCACTACAATGTCTACACTAATCTTGGGAACTTTTCCAGTGTTCTTTTAGATAGAGCTTGTCTTTTCGCCCCCGGGGGCCCCCCCCCGCTCCCACCGCCGTGAATTTTCGCGGTAGATGTGCTTTAAAAAACCTAGCTAAATACATAAAATGTTCAAATCTCTAAACTAAAATAATTTTGGGGGGACACATTTTGTAGAGGTTCTTGTGCAGAAATAGACTAATTTCGCTGAGGTTTTCCCCCAGGCAAGCGCAGGTCCTATCCCTATGAGATGCGGAGACCGACGAAACAGGAAAAAGCTGTTCATTAAAAAAAGGCATTGATTTTTCCCCAAACGCAACCTACACACCCCGTCATCGTCGACACACATCTCACCCTGCTCTATTCCCGTAATTTATTTGTGGCCGCCAAAATTTTAAAGGGGCGCCGAAAAAGGCGCTCTTATTTGATGATACACAGATTTTTTAAACCCTTAAAATCCATGATCTGGAAATTTATCACCTAAAAAACCTTTCCGTTTTTAACTTTGTCGATAAAAAATCCTCAACACAAATGAAACAATAATGTCTAATTTTTTAACTATTCTTTTTTTTATATCGTTTAAAAAATTTTTTTTACATGGAATTTTAGTTCTTCTAAGAAATTTGACCATTAGGGAGAGCAAAAGCGTTTAAACTAGATGGCAGTTCTGGGGGCCATCATTAGGCATCTAGCTACTATCTCTACAGGTCAGTATCCCACAAATGTGTTGCGGGAAGCCAATAATTATTCGATAGGGGCGTACCCCCCATCTGGATAACCGCTTAGATGCTCCAGTTGCATTGACCAGGGCATTTTCATATATTCTAAAGTAGCAGAAATACTTTTCCAAAAAATTCCTATGCTTCCTTTGACTGTTTTTAAGTGCTTGTTGAGTGCTGCTGATATTGTGTTGTGTTTGTATGAATTTCCACTATTCACAGCCTTCTTTTTTTCAGGATACAAATTTTCAGTGTCTCTAACAGATCTGCAGTTATATTTTCCCATGTTTTGTATAAATACCTCAATAATTTATTATAAAATTGTATGTGTATTTTCTGCTTTTAATGATTCATTGAGGTCAGGGATCTGTGTTGGCAACACTATCTTTCTGACAGCACCAGCAGTTTCTTTGATAATTTGGTCTTTATGACTGCATCCATTAGAATTGTTATGTTGGGGGTGCGTGGCCTGAACACAGATTTAGCCAGACGTCTTTTTAGTGAGCTCGTCTGGAGGCTCCATAGTCCAGCTCAACCATGCCTTTTAAACACTATATCGATCTCATAATTAACATCATACCAACTGTGGAATAGATATAGAACATTTTGAACCATTCTAGATCCTGCTGGCATGTATATTGCTTTCTAAGTTGAGGCCTATCAAGCCTGACCAACTGGCCTACAGCCCACGTGTTTTGCGGTGCTGGTTTTGTTCTCAGAAGTGAAAGTTCTCTCGACACAGCAGCAATCGACCTATCTCCAGGGCATCTGGCTTAACCTGCAGAATTAAGACCTCGGGACTCGTCTCTGGTGAGTCTGAATGATGGACCTGCCGGTGTGTGATCCATGCCATTGTAACCCCAAGGTACCACCCTCGTAGCCTCAGAGACACAATAGAGGAGGCCTCTCCTAGTCTCGATCCACCTAAACACTGTTCCATTAGCCGCAGCACTAAGCCTTACCACTGGTGCCGCATACCGACTCCGTACCACCTAACCTTTCAAATCATCCGGTCCACTACGCCAGCGGTCCCCAATCTTTTTTCCACCAGGGACCGGTTTGATGCACGACAATTTCTCCATGGCCCAGAGGGGGGCAGGGTTACTGAGGGGGGTTGGATGTTTAGAATCACACATACACAAAATAGCCCACATTGACAAACTGTTTATACTGTGTTATGTAGGGTATAGTATGGACGTCAACCAGTATTTTATGACTGCAGATGATTGTCAGTGCTCGTGGGTCAGTATATACTAATAATGCTGTCCCCTCAGAGCTGACAATCAGTCTGCAGTAGTATGATCAAGCATTATACATGTATATGTTATATACATATGTAATCAGCTCTGTCATTACAGAGATTTATGCCCCCTTTCATGTATCCGAGATATATATGCACTCTGTAGTAATGATAAATATATGGCCTCTGTCGTTAAAGATGAAATACATATAAGCTCATCATATGTAGTAGAAGTAAACAAATATTAGGCCCCCGTTAGTAGTAACAAACTAAATATAGGCCCCTGTAGTAGTAACAAATAAATATAGGCCCCCCTGTAGATAGTAATAATAAATATACCGGCCCCCTTGTATTAATAATAACTATATGGCCCCTGTAGTAAGTAAAAAATATTATGGCCCCGTACGTAAAAATAATTATATGGCCCCTGTAGTAACAAATAATAAGGGCCCACTGTGTAGATAATAAAATATATGGCCCCCTGTAGCAGGTAAACAAATAAAAGTGTAGGCCCACCCGTGTGGTAATTAATAAATAACATACATGGCCCCCTGCAGGTGTAATACATTAATATACAGCCCCTGTAGTTGTAATAAATTCATATATGGCCCCCGTAGTTATAATAAATTCATATATATCCCTTGTAGTGGTAATATATTCATATATGGCAAACCAAAGGTTCTAGTAAATTTATATATGGTTCATCTTCCTTCTTCGTCAGGTACAGCTGTCGGGTATGGTTGCCGCGTCCCTGGGGTGAGTGTGCGGGAGCTCTGCTTCTCCGCTCACTCCATGTCGGCGCCGGAACCGGAAGTCCCGGGGTTGGATGTTTAGAATCACACATAAACACAAAAAAAAAAACCCCAAAAACTATTTTACTGTGCCCATTTAGGGGTTATAGTATGGGGTAACCAGTATTTTTTTGACGCAGACTGATTGTCAGTCTGCAGTAGTATTGATCAGTATTATACATGTATATAATATATATATGTAATCAGCTCTGTCATTACAGAGATTTATGCCCCCTGTAGTCATTAGATATACACTCACCGGCCACTTTATTAGGTACACCATGCTAGTAACGAGTTGGACCCCCTTTTGCCTTCAGAAACTCCCTCAATTCTTCGTGGCATAGATTCAACAAGGTGTTGCAACGTCCCTCAATTGGTAACAGGGGCCCAAAGAGTGCCAAGAAAAAAATTTTCCCCACACCATGACACCACCACCACCAGCCTGAACCGTTGTTTACAAGGCAGGATGGATCCATGCTTTCATGTTGTTGACGCCAAATTCTGACCCTACCATCCGAAATGTCGCGCAGAAATCGAGATCATCAGACCAGGCAACGTTTTTCCAATCTTCAAACTGTCCAATTTCGATGAGCTTGGGCAAATTGGTGCTCCAGTTTCCTGTTCTTAGCTGAAAAGGAGTGGCACCCGGTGTGGTCTTCTGTGCTGTAGCCATCTGCCTCAAAGTTCGCCGTACGGTGTGTTCAGAGTTTGCTCTTCTGCCTACCTTTGGGTTTGGGTAACGGGTGGCTATTTGAGTCACTGTTGCCTTTCTATCAGCTCAAACCCGGGTCTGCCCATTCTCCTTTGACCTCTGGCATCAACAAGGCATTTCCGCCCACAGGAACTGCCGCTCACTGGATGTTTTTTATTTTTCGGGAACCATTCTCTGTAAACCCTAGAGAAGGTTGTGCGTGAAAATCCCAGGGATCAGAGTTTCTGAAATATCTAGACCAGCCCTTCTGGCACCAACAACCATGCCACGTTCAAAAGGGACTCAAATTTACCTTTCTTCCCCATAACTGATGCTCGGTTTGAACTGCAGGAGATTCTTGATCATGTCTACATGCCTAAATGCACTGAGTTGCCGCCATGTGATTGGCTGATTAGAAATTAAGTGTTAACGAGCAGTTGGACAGGTGTACCTAATAAAGTGGCCGGTGAGTGTATATGCACCCTGTAGTAATAATAAATATATGGCCCCCTGTGGTAATAATAAATACATATATGGCCCCCTGTAGTTGTAATAAATTTATATATGGCCCCCTGAAGTTATAATAAATTCATATATGGCCCCCTTAGTTGTAATACTTTCATATATAGCCCACTGTAGTTGTAATAAATTCATATATAGCCCCCTTTAGTAATAAATTCATATATAGCCCCTGTAGTAATAAATTCATATATGGCCCCCGTAGTTGTAATATATTCATATATGGCCCCCGTAGTTATAATAAATTCATATATGGCCCCCTGTAGTTGTAATAAATTCATACATAGCCCACTGTAGTTGTAATAAATTCATATATAGCCCTATGTCGTTGTAATAAATTCATATATAGCCCCTGTAGTAATAAATTCATATATGGCCCCCGTAGTTGTATTAAATTCATATATGGCCCCCGTAGTTGTATTAAATTCATATATGGCCCCCTGTAGTTGTAATAAATTCATATATGGCCCCCGTAGTTGTAATAAATTCATATATGGCCCCCTGTAGTTGTAATAAATTCATATATAGCCCCCTGTAGTTGTAATAAATTCATATATGGCCCCCTGCAGTTGTAATAAATTCATATATAGCCCCCTGTAGTAATTCATATATAGCCCCCTGTAGTAATAAATTCATATATAGCCCCCTGTAGTAATTCATATATAGCCCCCTGTAGTAATTCATATATAGCCCCCTGTAGTAATTCATATATAGCCCCTGTAGTAATATTTATATAGCCCCCTGTAGTAATTCATATATAGCCCCCTGTAGTAATTCATATATAGCCTCCGTAGTTGTAATAAATTCATATATAGCCCCTGTAGTAATATATTCATATATAGCCCCCTGTAGTTGTAATGAATTCATATATGGCCCCTGTTGTAATTCATATATAAATTCATGTATAGCCCCTGTAGTAATAAATTCATATATAGCCCCCTGTAGTAATTTATATATAGCCCTCTGTAGTAATTCATATATAGCCCCCTGTAGTAATTTATATATAGCCCCCTGTAGTAATTCATATATAGCATCCTGTAATTGTAATAAATTCATATATAGCCACCTGTAGTGATAAATTCATATATAGCCCCCTGTAGTAATTCATATATAGCCCCCTGTAGTAATAAATTCATATATAGCCCCCTGTAGTAATTCATATTTAGCCCCCTGTAGTTGTAATAAATTCATATATAGCCCCCTGTAGTAATAAATTCATATATAGCCCCCTGTAGTAATTCATATATAGCCCCCTGTAGTAATTTATATATAGCCCCCTGTCGTAATTCATGTATAGCCCCCTGTAGTGGCCAAGCTAGTGAAATAAAAAAAAAAAGAAAGAAAAAAAGAAGAAAAAAAGTTACTCACCACTACCCGGATCCCTTGCAGAGCTGAGTGAGCGCCGCATCTACAGCGATAGGGAAAGCAGGGACGGTAATGAGCCGCCCTTGCTCTCTCTATAGTGATGCAGCCGCACGCTGTGTGCAGCTGCTAAGTCTGCGCGGATGGAATACAATGGCCGCGCAGAGCAGATGCTGACCGCTCGGACTAAAGTCACCGGTCGGGCGTTATCATGTGTAGCCGGGGCCGCGGACCGGCAGGGGATGCGCTACAGCCTGGTGCCGGTCCGCGGACCGGTGGTTGGGGACCCCTGCCTTAAAGTACTTGCTTTTCTGTATGTAATTTAAGGTCTTGTTGTAATTTGAGTTTTTAAAACAGGGTCGGACAATAAAATCCCCCAATGTTTATTTAAAATATTATAAAAATCCTTATGTTGGGATGAGTAAGATATAATAAAATTATGTTTAAAATTATCCACATTTTCATTTTGCTTCGTGGACCAAACATATTCCTTTTGCGTTTTGCATGAAGCCCTGTCTTTTGCCCTATCTACAAGGGTATTGGGATAACCCTTGTCTTTAAATCTTTCCACTGAAACCTCCGCTTGTTCATTATAAACCTTATCAGAAGTACAGTTTTTACGGATCCTTCCGAATTGCCCGAAGGGCACATTTCTAATCCATTTCTTGTAGTGACAACTCGTAAAGCGGACAAAATTATTCAAGTCAACTGATTTAAAGTGTGTCTTAGTAGATATTTTTTCCATTTTCATGGTATAGAGTTAAATCAAGGAACTGTATATCACTCTTACCCACAGTAGATGTAAATGTTATTCCTGCTGAATAAGTGTTTAACTCTCTCAAAAAAATATCAGCCTCTCCAGGGGTCCCATCCCGTATAAAACCTAAATCATCTATAAATCTTTTGTTGTAGACAATTTTGGATCTAAAGCTATTATAGTCGGAAAGTATATACAACTCCTCAAAATGTCCCATAAACAGGTTGGCCAGCGATGGGGCAACCCTTGTCCCCATCGCCGTACCAACCTGCTGATGGTAGCTGGAACCGTTGTACTCAAAATAATTCCTTTTGAGAATCATATTAAAACCATCTAAAAGAAACATCCTCTTTTCATCCGATACTTTAGCATCGTTTTCCAGATAAAAATGTACTGCCTGGATGCCCAAAGTGTGTCTAATATTCGAGTATAACCCCACTACATCCATAGTGAGGAAACAATAGGAATCCCTCCACTCCACCTCTGCCAGATCTCTAATAACATGATCAGAATCTTTCAGATAACTGACCAAGGAGGTGACGTAGGGTTGTAAATGAATATCCAAATATTTAGACAGGTTGGAAAGTGTGGAATCTATTCCAGAAACAATGGGTCTCCCTGGTGGATTTTGGATATTCTTATGCACCTTTGGGAGGTGGTAAAAGAATTAATTTTTAGGTTTTTTAATGAATAAACTGTCTAACTCTTTCTGACTAATGACACCCCTAGAAAGGGCTTCCTTTAAAAATTTAAAAAATCTTCATGTAAATCAGAAAATACATGTTCATTAACTTTACAATAATACTTAGGATCCCCAAGGATCCTATGCGCTTCTCCCACATACTCTTCCCTATGTATAACTATGGACCCCCCTTTATCCGCATTGCGTATTACAATAGTATTATTATCTTTTAAAGATTTAATAACCCTTCTTTGAACTGCAGTAAGATTTGAAGATGCAGTAACATGCAGTAAGATTACAAGGGATTCTACCTTTGACCTTCCTCAGATCCTCCATTACCATTTGATTAAAAAGACCAATGTAATGCCCTTGGGCCCAAATCGGGTAAAAAGTAGATTTAGAAGGCAATACTAGATTCCTGATTTCTAGTCTCAATATTTTTATGTTTATTTTTCTGAATTAGAAAATACCTTTGCAGAGTAAGTTTGCTAATATATTTCTGCAAATCTTTGAATACTACAAAGGGATCAAGGGCACTATCTGGACAAAAATTAAGGCCCTTTTGAAGTACACTATATTCGTCATGAGTCAATATATATTTGGAAAGATTGAATATTTTCACTACTTCAGATCTTGTATCATTTCTACTCTGTTTTTTTTTTGGAGTTTAAATCGCTTAAGTCTCCTTCTGCTACTAAGGAAACCCCTTGTCCCTCTTTTTGTAATTTGCGTTGTCTTGTAGTGCCCGCAGGCACTATTAGAGTAAGAAGTAATTCCTGAGTAGCCGTATGAATGTTTAAAGTATCATTTCCACCATGCCCTACTATATCTAAGTTATTAATTCCCTGTGTAGATTGATTTGGTCCTAGGGGGAGAAAACTACTGTCTAGTGATGTTAAAGATATATTTGGATCTAAGGTGTTGTCATGTGTAGTAAAATCTATTGTATTTAAACTCCCTGCATCATCTCCATAGGCAGACTCACTGATTTTCCATTATGTGCTACCTCTAACAGGGCGTTGAGAATTTGATTTAGCTTTATTAACAGGTGTATTCGTTTTTGTTAAGAGGTAATCTTGTTATTTTTGACTACTGAAGCATAGGAACGTGTACCTGTATTTTTGCCTTTTTATCTTTAAGATCTTTAGGAGGATCTATTTGTTTCCTACAAACCACTGGATCTGTATTGGCAGAACCTACAGATGGGTTCAATGATGGTTAAATCCTTATTTGGCTCAATTGTGGAGGATGCCCCATCAATTATTGGAGGCTCCATGTTAGCGTTAGTCAGTAAAGAAAATTTGCTAATCCTGTCCCTAGACAATTTAAACAACTTTCTATTTATGATATCGAGCTCGTATTTATGTAAATTACTCTTGATTTTCATTTTTAGGTCTTTATACTCGACATGATTTTTATATTTATCAAATTTATTAGCCCATTCATTAATTTGAGCTGCTAGATTAGCACAATTCTCTTTACGTTTCCTTATTAAAAGACTCATAAGACTCAAACAACAGGTGTCCAAAGTATCGATCCAGAATTGAATAAACTCTGGATCAGTCTTTTCATACTGAGAAGGTTTAAAAATCCTCAATCCTCTAGGGATTAAATTGTCATTCACGTATAGAGTTAGAAATTTTTCATCTATATGTTGATTCGATTCATTTATCAAACATCTTCCAAGTGATCGAGTTATCATATAGAATGCTCTAGTCTCTTCCAAGGTATACTGTACCGGTACCTCCAATGATAAACCCTCTTCTATTGGTGGATTTGAACCCATTAAAAGTTTGTCCAGAAGTTGATTGCGTTCCTCATGTCTATAATTGAAATGATCCATAGTAATGGCAGCCTTATATCCTCAACACTCCGTATATACGGGAACAATATTTAATAGCAGGATTGTGTGTCCATTTCTCTCCTTACACCCCCCCTGCTATTTCTGTTTCTGTATGTGGTACCACCATTTCTCCTAGGCAGCAGGCCCGCTGTCTAGGGGTTTTATTTGATTCTGATCTGACCTTCTCCCCATATATCCAATCCCTTGCCCGCTCCTGTCACCTGCACCTCAAGAATATCTCCAAAATCCGTCCATTTCTCACTGTGGAAACGACTCAAACTCTCATTACTGCTCTTATTCTTTCTCGTCTTGACTACTGCAACTCCTTACTTATCGGTCTCCCTCTCTGCAAACTCTCCCCTCTCCAATCTGTCCAGAATGCAGCAGCCAGCTTGGTCTTTCTCTCCAGCCGCTATACTGATGCCTCTACCCTGTGTCAGTCACTGCACTGGTTGCCCATCCAGTACAGGATACAGTATAAACTCAGCACTCTCACCCATAAAGCTCTCCACAGCGCTGCTCCTCCCTACATCTCCTCCCTAGTCTCTGCCTACCGCCCTACCCGTGCTCTCCGCTCTGCTGATGATATCAGACTACATTCCTCAATCATCCGAACCTCCCATGCCCGCCTACAAGATTTCACACGTGCGGCACCAATTCTCTGGAATATGCTACCGCGGGGATCAGGCACATTCACAACCCTCACAGTTTTAAGAGGGCCCTGAGAACACATCTTCTCGGTCTGGCCCACTAAGATCCCTAACTGCTATCACACACATCTGTCACTCCCTGCACTTGGGCCCTCACAGGCACTTATCTGTATATAAATGTACAGTCTGGGTGGCAGGTTCATCCATTTTTCATGTAAACCAACCTCTATTTATGAAACATGGCCGGACCATTGTAAACTTGGCACTTCTTACCGTATGTTTCACCCATACACCCCAATAGATTGTAAGCTCTCACGAGCAGGGCCCTCACACCTTGTGTCTCATTTGTAAGTACTTTTAATGTGTAATGTCTGTACGTTTACCCTTGAATTTGTAAAGTGCTGCGGAATATGTTGGCGCTATATAAATAAAGATTATTATTATTATTACACCTCGAGAAGAGAAAACAGGTGATAGGGGAGGTCAAATAGGCGCACAAATATAGTGTAGTAGATAAGTAAACAGGACTAAAATCCTTAATTAAATTGCTCACCTTAATTAGCTGTACAATAAATGGTACAACACATAGGTATAGTTTGTGGGTATAATCCCATATTCAGCCGCTGGTGTCTCTTCAAATCAGCTCCTGCTCCTCACACTCGAAGTATCCTTGCGGCTGGATATACCAGTAGCATTGTTCAAGTTATATTTTCCTCCTACTTCGAGTGTGAGGAGCAGAAGCTGCTTTGAAGAGACACCAGCAGCTGAATATGGGATTATACCCACAAACTATACCTATGTGTTGTACCATTTATTGTACAACTAATTAAGGTGAGCAATTTAATTAAGGATTTTAGTCCTGTTTACTTATCTACTACACTATATTTGTGCGCCTGTCTGTCCTCCCCTATCCCCTGTTTTCTCTTCTCGAGGTGTAAGGAGAGAAACGGACACACAATCCTGCTATTAAATATTGTTCCCTATATATCACAGAGCTCAGCTCCTCTCCTCTATCTTATAACCCTATATATCACAGAGCTCAACTTCTCTCCTCTATCATATAACCCTATGTATCACAGAGCTCAGGAGAGGAGAGGAGCTGAGCTCTGTGATACATAGGGTTATAAGATAGAGGGAGAGAAGCTGAGCTCTGTGATATATAGGGTTATATGAGAGGGAGAGAAGCTGAGCTCTGTGATATATAGTGTTATATGATAGAGGGAGAGAAACAGAGCTCTGTGAAAAATAGGGTTATATGATAGAGAGAGAAGCTGAGCTCTGTGATATATAGGGTTGTATGATAGAGGGAGAGAAGCTGAGCTCTGTGATATATAGGGTTATATGATAGAGGGTGAGAAGATGAGCTCTGTGATATATAGGGTTATATGAATGAGGAGAGACGCTGAGCTCTGTGATATATAGTGTTATATGATAGAGGGAGAGGAGCTGAGCTCTGTGATATATAAGGTCATATGATAGAAGAGAGAAGGTGAGCTCTGTGATATATAGGTTTATATGAATGAGGAGAGACGCTGAGCTCTGTGATATATAGGGTTGTATGATAGAGGGAGAGAAGCTGAGCTCTGATATATAGGGTTATATGTTAGAGAAGAGGAGCTGAGCTCTGTGATATATAGGGTTATATGATAGAGGAGAGAAGCTGAGCTCTGTGATATATAGGGTTATATGATAGAGGAGAGAAGCTGAGCTCTGTGTTATATAGGGTTATATGATAGAGGGAGAGAAGCTGAGCTCTGTGTTGTATAGGGTTGTGTAAAATGAACTTTACAGTCACATGACTGTAATCAACACATGAAACGCGTGTAGATTTAAATTCAACACATGAAACGAGTGCAGATTTACATTCCTTTTCCATTTAATTAGCTAACACATTTCTGACACTCACACCTAGACAATCTACACAAAATTCAACACGAAAGAAGGACAATATAGTTATAAGCGACAATACATTACCGTCTGCACAACCTAACACAGAAAAGTCTTTTTTTAGGGCTAAACCCCACCCTAAACATTCACTCCACTATAGAGGAAACTCTGATACCACTGGTAAATCCCACAGTTTCAGTGCGAAAACAAAAATTACTAGAAGAGGTTGCCGGGGGTTCCTTAGCAAAAGGAGGCGGCTCAGTAGCTTCAGACAGCAAAATAAAAAAAAACAGAATAGAGCTAGAGTAAAGAACAAGCCAGTTAAAATGTTTAACCTTTCTAGCCATATTTTAACTCGCATTGAAATGAGTCTTCTTCAAAAGGGCCTCAATTTTTGCCCGGATTGCCCTGCAAATCAATTTACAATATTTAAAGATTTACAGCGATACATTAGAAAATTAACTCTGACCAGATTTTTTTCTATTCAAAAAAACAAACTTAAAAATAAAAATAAGGATAAAGAGGATGAGCAGTGTACATATCAATCTATTTTAAAGGCTAAGTCCACATTTTACCCAATATGTGCTCAGGGTAACCATATTGGGATTTTTAATCAACTTGTAATGAATGATTTGAGTAAACTGAAAGATTGTACCCAAAAGAAAGAAAATCTTACCAATACACAGAAAAAAGCTATGAAAGCTCTAAAGGAAAAAAAATCTATAATAATTAGGAATGCAGACAACGGTCGTTCCATAGTTATACAAAATGCAGAGGATTATACAGGGGAGGCTTTGAAAATATTGAATAATTCCATCTATTATGAGAAAGTAGGAAAACAAGTATATGGAGATTTACAAAGCAGGTTTTTCAAATTTTTAAATCAGAAAGAAAAAGATGCATTATATATATAGCTAAACCTTCAACCCCCTTTATTTACCACCGTTCCCAAAGTCCATAAAAATATGGAAAACCCGCCTGGGAGTACGATAGTTTCGGGAATTGGTTCAACCCTTTCAAATTTATCAACTATGGATGTCACAGCTCTATACTCCAATATCAAACATCATTTGGGTATACAAACTGTGAAAGCCCATCTGGAGAGCGACAAAACCATCACACAAGAAAAACGGGCTTTTTTATTGGAGAGTCTTGAATTAATTCTGAAGAACAATTATTTTGAGTACAATGAATCTCATTACCATCAGCAGGTTGGTATGGCGATGGGAACGAGGGTTGCCCCATCGCTGGCCAATCTGTTCATGAGTTTGTTTGAAGAATTGTATATCCTCTCAGATTACAATAATTTTAGATCTCATATTATTTGTTTTAGACGTTTTATAGATGACCTCATTTTTATATGGAAAGGTACCTCAGAAAATGCTAAAGATTTTTTAAATTACCTTAATACTAACACTTGGGGTATCAAATTTACTTCTACCCATAGCTCTTCAGAAATACAGTTTTTAGATTTATGGCTGTATCACAAAGAAGGCAAAATTTGTTCAAAGACCCATTTTAAACCAGTTGATGGCAATAATTATGTCCACTTCCAGAGTAACCACTATGGAAAGTGGACAAGAAATGTGCCTTTTGGGCAGTTTTGCAGAATTCGTAAAAACTGCACTTCAAATTAAGAGTTCTGCGAACAAGCAGAAATTTTAACGGAGAGGTTTGTACAAAAACAATACCCTAAAGATCTGTTAGTGAAGGCTATGGATAGAGCCTCGAAGTTAACACAAGCAGAGTGTGTAGCAGTAGAAAAACGGATATATTGCCAAAGCTTATGAGAAAGGTTATAAAAATAAAATAAAAATAATGTTATAACCACTCTTTCCTCCCAACATAGGGACGTTCAGCAAATCCTTATTAAACATTGGAATGTTCTATTGTCTGACCCTATTTTAAAACCACATTTAACTGAGCCAAAGATTACATATAGAAGGGCTAAAACCTTGAAAAATGTGTTAGCCCCCTCCCGACAGAGAAGAAGTGAGGAATTGGGATTGGGAACAAAAACCAAAAGTGGAGGGGTCACTCCATGCAAATTTCCCTTATGCAAGTGTTGTAGCATGTTAGAAGTAGGCAATACTTTCCAGTCTACTGTTACAAAAGAAAAATTTTAAATAAAATATAATCTCACTTGCAGCTCAAGTTATGTTATTTATTTAATTACCTGTGATTGTGGGAAACAGTATGTGGGTCATACGACCACGAAACTCTCACAAAGAATAAACAACCATCGATTTAACATAAAAAACAGAGTAAACTATATAGCCTTCCAAGGCATCTAAGTGATGAACATGGAAATGAGGGGTACAAAAATTTACACTGCTAGAAAAAGCGAGATGATTTTCAAAAACACAGCACAGAGGCACACAAACCCCCAATATAAAAAAAGAAAAAAAAACCCCAGGTGCAGTGATGGGGGGAACCCTTTAAAATCTCTCCACTAGGTGAATAAAAGCTGCCCCAAAAAAATACATCTATTCACATAGCATCAAAAAAGAAAAAAACCGCGTACCATACTTTTGGAAATTATACAGATAAAAAAAAAACCCGTAACCCACCCGCTCGCACACCCCCCATCATGGGGGGGCGGCTGTGGATTCTACTTGCATCCAGTCCCCAGTTGGGGCAAGGAAAAAAAAAAAAATTTCACATACGGAACAAAAATCAAATAGAGGTTTTGGTTAACATAATGGCCCCACTATATTGAAGCCCCCAAGCCCCATAAAGGCTCCCATCTTTTGGGGAATCCCTACCTCCCTTAAAAATCATAAAATACACAGAAAAATGGGGAAAAAATTCTCAAAAAACCGAAAAAATGGGCCATACTCACTCTTTAAAAAAGCTAGAATGGTTAAACCAGCACAGAGGCAGCACCCCCCCTTTAATATTAGAGAAAAAAAACCCGGTGCGTGAGGGTGTGCGAGCGGTGGCTTTCGGGTATTTTTTACTGTAAGTTTCCCCCCGATGGGGACGCGGCTTTTTTACTTTTTTGCATGCTAGTAATAGATGTCCAAATTTAAAGGGGGGCTTTTAAATTCCCCCTAAAGGGAGAGATTAATCGGATACCACCCATCATCTGCACCTGGGTAATTTTTTCTCTACAATAGTATGGGGGTTTGTGCTGCCTCGTGCTGTGTTTAGACTCATCTCAGCTTTTTCTAAGCAGTGAGTATGGCCATGTTTCTGGTTTTTTGAGTAATTTTTTCCCATTTTTCTGTGTATTTTGTGATTTTAAGGGAGTGTAGGGACCTCCAATAGATGAGGAGCCTTGATGGGGCTTGGAGGCTTACAATATAGTGGCCATTATGTTAACCAATACCTCATATTTGATATTGTTCCAGTATGTGAAAATAGTTTTTGTTTTTTTTCTTGCCCAACAGTACTGGGGACTGGATGCAAGTAGAATACCAGCAGACCGCCCCCCCCAATGCATGGAAGGTTGGCGAGCGGCTGGCTTTACGGGTATTTTTGTATCTGTATAGTTTCCCAAACGTATGGTAACTGCGGCTTTTTTACTTTTTTGCATGCTATGTGAATAGATGTCAATTTAAGGTGCAGCTTTCATTCCACCTAGTGGAGAGATTAATGGGTTACCACCCATCAGCTGCACCTGGGTATATTTTTCTCTAATAGTATGGGGGTTTGTGCTGCCTCTGTGCTGTGTTTAGACTCATCTCAGCTTTTTCTAGCAGTGAGTATGGCCATGTTTCTGGTTTTTTGAGTAATATTTTCCCATTTTTCTGTGTATTTTACAAATTGACACTACAACCTATCATATAAATGAGAATGTTCCCCATCGACTGCAGGCACTTGTTAACAAAGAAATGTACTGGATCTTCAGATTAAGGACACTCAATCCTTTGGGTATGAACGAAGCCCAAGAACTTATAAACTAGAAATAACTAGAAATAATAAGACCTAATAAGAAGTGATTATATTTTATTAGAACATCCAGTATAATATGGCATCTTTTTTTTTTTTTTTTTTAAAGAGATTAAGGAAAGAGAGGAAGGGGGGAGGCAATTTAACAACAAAGCACTGTTCCCTGCATTGTTAGTCATAGAAGGGTACAGAGCATGCTCAGTAGCAGTTGGAGTCCGGGAATGAGGGCGGAAGTGCCGTCCATGTGATACTGGTGATGACAACTTCCTGTTTCACCGTGGAGCAGGCCACATGCTGATATGGGAAAAAAAATAAAAAATTCAGCCAAAAAAAATGGCTTGCAGGGAAATCCCTATGGGACATATAAGGTATTTGACATCTTTTATAAATATTTATGATATTATAAGACCACAAAAGCTTTACAATAATTGTACATCAATCGTTTGGGTAATTACAAGAATACATTGTGTATAGGGTTTGATGTATTTCCTGTTTTCAATTAGAGGTTTAACTTTTGAGACTATTTAAGTGATACTCAATATGAGCTAGACACTCCTGAGGAAGCACGTAGATAACGTGCGAAACGCGTCGAGGCCATTTTTTATTTTTTTACTAAATAAAGGGCAATCAGCCATTTTTATATATTGCTCCCTCATCTGACTACAGCGCACGAGTACCCGTAACAGTCGATGCAAAGACTGTAAACTTCATTTTATAATTATCCTTCAAGCTCCCATGTGCAGAGCAGAAGAGTTATAGACTGGTTTCGGCAGCTGGTCTGTGGCGTTTAAGCTTAATAATGTGTTGTACCATTCTTGTACAGCTGAATAAGGTGAGCAAATTTTGATTGATACTAAACCATATAAGAACTTAACATACTACACTAGTTTGGTGCGCCTGTTCTGTCCTCCCCCTCCTGTTTTCTCTTTTTGTTTTGGAGGCATAAAGATTAAAACTATTTGCACAGTAATTGAAGAATATAGGGTTGTATGATAGAGGGAGAGAAGCTGAGCTCTCTGATATATAGGGTTATATGATAGAGGAGAGGAGCTGAGCTCTGTGATATATAGGGTTATATGATAGTGGGAGAGAAGCTGAGCTCTGTGATATACAGGGTTATATGATAGAGGAATAGAAGCTGAGCTCTGTGATATATAGGGTTATATGATAGAGGGAGAAAAGCTGAGCTCTGTGATATATAGGGTTATATGATAGATGGAGAGAAGCTGAGCTCTGTGATATATAGGGTTATATGATAGAGGAGAGGAGCTGAGCTCTGTGATATATAGGGTTATATGATAGCGGGAGAGAAGCTGAGCTCTCACTCCATAATAAGCTTATAATCAGGCTCAGAGTGGCCTACAAGAGAGTAGGGGAAGCCCCCGGTAGGCCCCTCAGCATGGTAGACTTGGAGATGTTTTTAATTGCATATACATCCTCAGAAGAGGAAAGAAAGCATAGAAAGATATTCAAATATCAAGATGCAGAGTATAGGTTGCATGTAATGTAATGTACAGTAGCTGTAGGGTAGGTCCCTAAAATAAACTCTACTGGTGGGCCCCTAGAATCAACTTCACCTGTGGGCCCTAGGCACCCCAGTCCGACACTGCTTATAACCCTATATATCACAGAGCTCAGCTTCTCTCACTCTATCACATCCTGCACTCAGATATGGCAGCATACATCCCCTGACATGTTCCCTTTCATCTCTTACCGACCCATAATGTATGAGTACATCATGGTGCCAGTTATTTCCTATGCAACAGGCTTACTCAGAATGTCCACTGTACAGGAGGATGGTGTTGGCACCCCTGTGACAGGATTGCAGGGTGCAGGTCCATTAACATGGCAGTTGGAAGCCTAATGACGTCCATAGATGTCATGTTTTCATTTCTATTACTTCCTCTCCCAGGCAGGAAGTTACAGAACTGCCGTCTTTGTACACCCTTTTACATTGTTTATGCAATGCAGAAGGATGTAGACGATTGCACCCCTGGTGGTCAAGTACCCTACGGAGACTCAATGTTAAAGTGAAAAATACAAAAAAAAATAAAAAAAAATAAAAATAAAAAATAGTTGCATATCAAGAGTATCGCTGTGTCCACAAAAGTCCAGTCTATTAAAATATAGCATTATTTATCCCTTACACTGAAGACCGAGCCTTCAGCTCTGTATTCAGCACCAGGGACAACACATGAAACACGACAAATACCCATAGTTGCCAACTTTTGAAATTGAAAAAGCAGGAGATTGTAGAGGGCGGCGTGCTCAGCGTGCCATGGCAAAAATTTGCATGGACAAGCCCATCTTGTCGATGTGTCACGCCCCTTCAAAAAGCCACATCCCACTCCACCTAACTGCATAACGGCTTTGGAAGAAAGCCAGGTAGATGCCCTTATAGCCAGGTAGTAGCCCCCCAAAGCCAGGTAGTGCCCCTTACAAGCAGGTAGATTCCCCCTTGTAGCCAAGTAGATGCCCCCTCTGTAGCCAGGTTGAAGGCCCCCTGTAGCCAGGTAGAGCCAAATTTGTAGCCAGGTAGATGCCCCCTTTGTTAGCCAGGTAGATGCCCCCATTGTAGCCAGGTTGTGCCCCCTCTGTTGCCAGGTAAACCCCCCCATTGTAGCCAGGTAGTGCCCCCTCTGTTGCCAGGTAGACCCCCCCCCCCATTGTAGCCAGGTAGTGCCCCTTCTGTTGCAGGTTTGACCCCCCCCATTGGAGCAGGTAGTGCCCCCTCTGTTGCTAGGTAGACCCCTCCCATTGGAGCCAGGTAGTGTCCCCTCTGTTGCCAGGTAGACCCCCCCCATTGTAGCCAGGTAGTGCCCCCTCTGTTGCCAGGTAGACCCCCCCATTGTAGCCAGGTAGTGCCCCCCTTTGTTGCCAGGTAGACCCCCCCCCCCCATTTGTAGCCAGGTAGTGCCCCCTCTGTTGACAGGTAGACACCCCACACCATTGTAGCCAGGTAGTGCCCCCTCTGTTGCCAGGTATACCCCCACATTGTAGCCTGGTTGTGTCTCCTCTGTTGCCAGGTAGACCCCCCCATTGTAGCCAGGTAGTGCCCCCTCTGTTGCCAGGTAGACCCCCCAGTGGAGCCAGGGAGTGCCCCCTCTGTTGCTAGGTAGAACCCCCCCCCACTGGAGCCAGGTAGTGCCCCCTCTGTTGCCAGGGAGAGCCCCCATTGGAGCCAGGTAGTGCCCCCTCTGTCCCCAGGTAGACGCCCCCCCCCCATTGTAGCCAGTAGTGCCCCTCTGTTGCCCGGTAGACGGCCCCATGGTCGCCAGGTAGTTGCCCCCTCTGTTGCCAGGTAGACCCCCCCATTGTAGCCAGGTAGTGCCCCCTCTGTTGCCAGGTAGTGCCCCCCTCTGTTGCAGGTAGACCCCCCCATTGTTGCCAGGTAGTGCCCCCTCTGTTGCCAGGTAGATCCCCCCATTTGTAGCCAGGTAGTGCCCCCCTGTTGCCAGGTAGACCCCCCCATTGTAGCCAGGTAGTGCCCCCCTTGGTTGCCAGGTAGTGCCCCCTCTGTTGCCAGGTAGACCCCCCCATTGTAGCCAGGTAGTGCCCCCTCTGTTGCCTGGTTGACACCCCGCCATTGTAGACAGGTCTTGCCCCATCTGTTGCCAGGTAGTGCCCCCTCTGTTGCCAGGTTGACCCCCCCTTTGTAGCCAGGTTGTGCCCCCTCTGTTGCCAGGTAGACCCCCCCATTGTAGCCAGGTAGGTCCCCCTCTGTTGCCAGGTAGACCCCCCCCCCCCATTGTAGCCAGGTAGAGCCCCCTTATACCTAATAAAAATCAAATAATAAAAGCCACTTACCTCACCAGGCTCCTGCAGCTCCGGACATCTCCCGGCCGAGTAGTCTGAGTAGTCTCAGCGTCGCATGGGGAGGGAGTGCAGCTGCGCGTCACTCCCCCTGCGACACTGACCTGTATGTACAGCGCACACCGGCGCTGTACATACAGGGGGAGAAGGGAGGAGTTGAACGATCCCTCCTGCCTCCTCCCTGTACTGCTGATTGACTGTGCGGCTGCGATTGCACAAGTCAGTGAAACTCGCCGGGCGGGTGAGCGGCCGCTGCGGCCACTTCATCCGCCTGTAGGAGCGGCCCGGCGGCGCCAGAGTGGCGCACCAGCACTACTCTTGCGCCGCGGTCCCCCCGCTGCCTGCTTGCGGCGGGAGCAATGCCAACTCTGCCGGGAGGGGCGGGGGGGTTGGTGGGGGGAACCCTATTAGCGAAACCCCCCCCCCCCGCCAAATGCGGGAGACTTGGCATGTATGCAAATACCCCTGATTCACATTTATTGTCGAACAAAAAAAAAAAAAAAAAAAAAAGAATCAACATATATTCACTCTTTAAGGACACAGCCAGTTTTGACCTCCTTGACAGAGCACCATTTTTTTAAATCTGATGTGTCATTTTATGTGGGAATAACTTTTTTATACTTTTACCTATCCATGTGGTTCAGAGACTGTTTTCTTGTGACTTATTGTGCTTTAAGTTAGTAAAAAATTTTGGTCCAAACAATCGTTATTTGTGAAAAATATCAAATTGTTGAAAAGCCTTAAGTTAGTACAAAAATTTCTGCATGAAAGACAGATGTTCCACACACAAAAGTTTATAATAAGCATCTACCATATGTCTACTGTAGGTTGGCATTATTTTTTAAGGGGCTTAGAAATTTAGAATAAATTTGTTTTAGGGACCAGTCCAGTTCTGATGTGACTATGAGGGGCCTGTATGTTATATACCCCCTTAAATGACTTCATAAATGACTCCAAGAAACTACACCCCTTAAAGTATCCAAAACAGCATTTAGGAAATTTATTAACTCAATAGGTGATTCACAGAAATTAAAACAAAGTGTACGTGACATTTAAAAATGTTACTTCTTTTTTTTGCAGATTTTCCATTTTTATCCATTATTTACAGGAACACGGTAGATATGACAAGGGAATTGCAACTTAATATCGATTCCTCCAATTCTGACATTTTTAGCAATAGCCTAGATTTTCTGGAACATCATCATAACTCTCCAAACCCTGAGTTTCATGTGACTCCATTTCTTTTAGAATCATTAGACCCAATCTCTCATGTCTAGCAATAGCACTTTCCTTAAATGAACACCCGTTGTCCAGGTAGCCTCCCACACAAGGTAAGATCTAAATGATCTGCTAATGCTAATGTATGGCGTGGGGGGAGCTGTAGCAATGGCTGCCGCTAGGTCTTATTTTCAGGGGAGGCCTTATATTTCTAAACTTTTCAGGGGATGTCATATCTGGGAAACAGGGTAGCTGTACATTACAGGGAACATTCTCAATTGTTGTTGTTGTATCTTTCTGTGTTAAAGTTTTGAATCACAGGAGATATTGCAAATTCTGTGTCACGAACCGCGCCACAGCCTGCGCGCGCCAGCTTCTTCTGATTTAAAAGACCAGCGCGCCGGCAATTGGATCCGCGCCGGCCGCTGACCCTATTTAAAGGGATCACTTCCTGTGAACCCCTGCTGGATCCTTGTTGCTCCTAGCTCCCTGCTTGTATGGTTCCTGTACGTCCTAGCTGTCCGGTGTCTTGTACCTCTGTGCCAGTTCTTCTACGCAGTGTTCCTGCCTGCCTCCGACTACCACCTTGCCGACTACCTGTGTCTGGCCGTTCCTCGGCTGCTGACACGTACCAACCACGTCAGGGGTAGCGACCTGGTTTAATCCCGCTGCAGCAAGACTATCCCGCTTTGTGGCGGGCTCTGGTGAAAACCGGGTTGCACTTTGACTCCTCTCCCTGGCATGGCTCTCACCATCGGTCGCGGTGGTCCAGTGGATCCACTACCAAGGCCATCGTAACATTCTGGTTGTCTTTGATTTGCTACAAGACCACTTTCCCATTGGAAAAACTTGGCCTTGATCCAAAATGGTGAATTTCAAGATGGCGGCCATGTTCTGGACATAGCATTATTTACTGGAGTATTCAGACATGTCATTTCCCCTTTTCTTTCTGAAATAAAAGTGTCCTGGGACTTTTGACTCCACTTATCCTATGTTACTATATGAACAGATATGTGAGCATATTCATTACCCCATGTGCGGCATGTAAACAGTGGCATCGATTCATGGTGGAAATTAAAGTCCAGGACCAGGCACTAACTAGTTTGTTATTGATGATCCCATAATTTCTGTTATCGATCTGTAAAAATACGTAAGTAAAACAATTTTGGTTTGTGTGTGAATGTGCCATGAAGGCAGAATGTTCTTTGTGATTTGTAGGAATAAAGCCGAATGACACATGGGTAGCATGGTGGCTCTTTGGTTAGCGCTGATGCTCTGCTGGGATCCTGGGTACAAATCCCACCAATGACCATATCTGCAAGGAGTTTGTATACTCTCCGACAGGGGCGTCGCTAGGCAGATTCATTCGGGGCATGAGCCCCGAATGAATCTGCCTGTGCCCCGAATGTCTGCGGCTCCGGGCCACTGCCGTGGGCCTGGAGCGCTCCTTAGTGCGGGTGGCACCCGACGATCTCTCTGACTGTGGCCGCGCAGTCCGAGTCAGGGAGGAGGCAGGACGGATCGGTACCGTCCTGTCTTCTCCCCTGTATGTACAACGCTTGGTAAGTGCTGTACATACACGTCGGCGACACAGGGGGAGTCACGCACCGCTTTCATCACCCCGCTACGACGCTGGAATCTTCTAAGCCGGCAGCTCTGCCGGCCGAGGAGGTCCCGGGCCCCGCAAGACGGCGTAGGTAGCGTGATGACATCACGCTGCTTACACCGTTCTCAAGCTCCAGGACCTGGACGTGTGGACCGTGCTGAGGTAAGTAGGTTTGTTTTTTTAAATTTTTTTTTATTAGGTAAGGGGGGCATAACACTGGCTACAGGGGGGCATATCACTGGCTACAGAGGGGGGCATATCACTGGCTACAGGGGGGGCATATCACTGGCTACAGGGGGCATATCACTGGCTACAGGGGGGGCATATCACTGGCTACAGGGGGCATAGTATGTGGCTATGGGGGCATATTACTGGCTACAGAGGGGCATATCACTGGCTACAGGGGGGCATATCACTGGCTACAGGGGGGGCATATCACTGGCTACAGGGGGGCATATCACTGGCTACAAGAGGGGGCATACACTGGCTACAGGGGGGCATATCAGTGGCTACAGGGGGGCATATCAGTGGCTACAGGGGGGCATATCACTGGCTACAGGGGGCATATCACTGGCTACAGAGGGGCATATCATTGGCTACAGGGGGCATAGTATGTGGCTATGGGGGCATATCACTGGCTACAGAGGGGCATATCACTGGCTACAGAGGGGCATATCACTGGCTACAGGGGGCATATCACTGGCTACAGAGGGGCATAGTATGTGGCTATGGGGGCATATCACTGGCTACAGAGGGGCATAGTATGTGGCTATGGGGGCATATCACTGGCTACAGGGGGCATATCACTGGCTACAGGGGGCATATTACTGGCTACAGAGGGGCATATTACTGGCTAAGGGGGCATATTACCTGCTAAGGGGGCATATTACCTGGCTAAGGGGGGAAGTAACCTGGCCACAGGGGGCTAATAACCTGACTACAAGGAGCATATTACTGACTACAGGGGGCATATTACTGCATAAAGGGGGCAGTAACTAGCTACAGAGGGCAGTAACCGGGCTAGAGGGGCTAATAACCTGGCTAGAGGGGGCAACTACTTGGCTAAAGGGGGCTACAACCTGGGCTGCTACCTGGCTATAGGAGGCAAATATTTACCTACAAGGGGGTAATTATTATCGTTTGGGGCGCTACAGGTGGGGATTTTGTATAGAGATAGGAAATTGTAGAGAAATGCTGATAAAATGAGGAGTCTAAGATGTTTGTTTTGTAAATTTTTCAGTGAAGAGTTGTGGACGGAAGAACTTATCATGGTGTCTGGGACAGATGGAGAAGAAGAGAAAGAGAACAACTCTTCAGAGACGTCTCCTGTAAATCGCTAAATGTAACTGCAGTGTAATCACTTCTATTTCTCCTGAGCCTACATACAAAGGATTTTCTCTGTAAAAATACATCCGCAGTTCACAATGAGACGCAAAAAATTCCGTGTGAACCCAGCCCTACTTAGAAAAAAACTTAATGGCCCGAGCCCCGTTTATTTTGGGACCCTAGCAACGCCACTGTTCTCCAATGGCATTTTTTAATTGCAGGACTGTGGTTTTTGGTGCAGATTTGCATGAAAGCTACGGTCGGTTTTCGGATTTGCCGTCAACCCGTACAGTCAATGTTGGGGGCCAATGGCAAATCTGAGCAGAATCCGGCAGAATATACAACATGTTACTTATTCCGCCAAATTTTTAACGTGACTGTAAAAAACCCATTCTGTATAGACCACTGTATGCAATTTGATCACTTGCAAAAACATTTGTTTGTTTTTTTCTCATCAAACTACTGGTTGATGTTCAGCTCATGACTGTATGAACTGTAATATGGCATCCATAGTCTATGCGGCTGTACTGCACCTTTAGCAATGATACATGGATTAGTGCACAGGCAACAGATGACGGCGCCACCATGGGCATGACACCTAATGTATACACTCACCGGCCACTTTATTAGGTACACCATGCTAGTAACGGGTTGGACCCCCTTTTGCCTTCAGAACTGCCTCAATTCTTCGTGGCATAGATTCAACAAGGTGTTGCACGATGCTCAATTTGGTACCAAGGGGCCCAAAGAGTGCCAAGAAATATTCCCCACACCATGACACCACACACTACCAGCCTGAACCGTTGATACAAGGCAGGATGGATCCATGCTTTCATGTTGTTGACGCCAAATTCTGACCTACCATCGAAATGTCGCAGCAGAATCGAGACTCATCAGACCAGGAACCGTTTTCCAATCTTCTACGTTCCAATTTCGATGAGCTTGGGCAAATTGGAGCCTCAGTTTCCTGTTCTTAGCTGAAAGAGAGTGGCACCCGGTGGGGTCTTCTGTGCTGTAGCCCATCTGCCTCAAAGTTCGCAGTTCTGTGCGTTCAGAGTTGCTCTTCTGCCTTCCTTGGTTGTAACGGGTGGCTATTTGTGTCACTGTTGCCTTTCTATCAGCTCGAACCAGTCTGCCCATTCTCCTTTGACCTCTGGCATCAACAAGGCATTTCCGCCCACAGGACTGCCGCTCACTGGATGTTTTTTCTTTTTCGGACCATTCTCTGTAAACCCTAGAGATGGTTGTGCGTGAAAATCCCAGGAGATCAGCAGTTTCTGAAATACTCAGACCAGCCCTTCTGCACCCAACAACCATGCCACGTTCAAAGGCACTCAAATCACCTTTCTTCCCCATACTGATGCTCGGTTTGAACTGCAGGAGATTGTCTTGACCATGTCTACATGCCTAAATGCACTGAGTTGCCGCCATGTGATTAACTGATTAGAAATTAAGTGTTAACGAGCAGTTGGACAGGTGTACCTAATAAAGTGGCCGGTGAGTGTATATTTATGGTAAAAGACATTGATGGTTGTATGTGGAGTTATTTTGAGGGCACAAATTTACACTGCAGCAAACAAGGTAGAGGAGAACCAGCTCACCTGGAGATCCTGAGGCCTCAACGGAGTCACGGTGATTTGGGTAGACTACTCCCAGCAGCAAACAGCAAGCAAGTGCACAGACGTGCAAACCAGCTTCACGATGAGGAGGAACGAGAGTTCAGCGTGATGAATGGTGTGGATAAAATCCAATCAATTTATTTGAATTTCTTTAAAACATATCCAAAAATATTTTTTTGAAAAAAAAAAGTGCTAGGATGAGGATGGCTTAGCATAACAGTATACAGCTTGGCATGCACAAACGGACCTTTCAGAGTTAATCCTCTATTCTTGTTCCATTGTCATGTGGGGGAAGGGCGGATTGACTTAATAGTATTCGTGGCTCGCCCCCCATAGCTAAACAATAACCATGTTAGTAAAACAGTGCTTTAAAAACAAACATATGTACAATTAGCAACAGGTTTATCAAGAATCTATTGATGGTAGCAAAATAGCTGATAGAAACATGTATGCAAAAATAGATGCAAAAATGAATGCATATATTTAAGATTTGTTAATAGATGCAAAAAATGAATGCATATATTTAAGATTTGTTAATAGTGATACGCGATATCTTGTTGGGTGTTTAACCCTAAAGGTACGCAGGTGGATAACTGAAAGATCCACCACGCTTCCCTTGAGAGGAGTTTCTTTTGCAGACTGCCCCTCCTTGGTGAGCGCATCACCTTTTCATACAACAACTAAGTGAAGAGACATTTGCCCGCATGTACAGCAGAGAAATGTCTCGATACTGCAGAAGACTTAAAAGACACCGGCCGGATAGCATCAGAAGTCCAGACTGATGAAGAGAAGAGTGTCAGCATAAAATAGGCTTCTTTATTAAAGAGTCAGGAGTACAAAAAAGTGCAATGTTTCGGCTCAAAAAACAGCAGCAGAGCCTTCTCAAGCATGCTTGAGAAAGGCTCTGCTGCTGTTTTTTGAACCGAAACGTTGCACTTTTTTGTACTCCTGACTCTTTAATAAAGAAGCCTTTTTTATGCTGACACTCTTCTCTTCATCATTCTCAATGTCAGAAAATGTCTACATCTGCCACAGTACTTGTATGCTGCAATTGTATATTACATAGCATCCAGGTCTGCCATCTTTGTACACCTGTTAGGTCCGGTCAGTCTTACACTGACAGGCATAATAGACTGCAGGATAGAGATTAGATGATAAATGACTGATTGAGGTCCCATTGATCAGCAAATTGGGAGCCCTTAGTCTCTCTTCACACAGTGAGGGAGCATTTGAGCAAAGCAGTGGTCACAAATGCATTGCTGCACTGTTCATTGTCTAACCAAGTACAGAGCTCAGCTATCTTCATCAGTCCCATAGCCTTGAACTGAACCAGAGTGCGTCTTAGAGGAAAAAATAAAAAGTTATACTTGTCCACACCACTGCTGCTTTGGAGCTCCCCAGCAATCTGCTCCTCTTCACTTACGGGTTCTTGTTCTGACACAGGAAAGATTTATAGGCATACTTACCAACTTTTCCAGATCATTAGGGAGACTCCCAGAAAAGGGGGAGTCCTCCCGGGCTCCCTGAAGAGTTGGTAAATCTCCTGCTGTGGTAGGTTTGCCATCAATCTGGTTAACCACCAGCAGGGATGGTTTTACTGCCAAGGGGCCAGTGCCGGTATTTTATTTCTACCAGCCATATCAAGTACTGGTAACTTTTAAAATACACTATTGGGCATGGCAATTAGGGTATGTTCACACGGCTTGTTTGGACGCTGATTTTTCAGCCCCCGAAACTGCAACAAAACCTCTCCAGGGCACAAACTGAGCCGAAAAAAAAACGCCCCAAAACCGCGTGAAAATTTCCCTGTGCGCATATATGACAAAAAGGGCCCAAAACATCAAAGTTACTGTTTGGTCGGTTTTAGCCGAAGGCTATATGGCAGTTTTCCACTTTATACATCTGAGGATTTTTTTTTTTTTTACTGGCTGTGGGTTTTGCTTTTTAAAAATAGTGGGCCAGGGTAAAGCAGCAGAGATGTGCCTGACTCACTTGGTGCTTGGGGACCACTTTTACAATTTAAATTTGTTTTAAGGCCACAAAAAAGCAGAGTCCATCCAGTTCAGCCTTTGTGCTAAAGTGTTGATCCAGAGGAAAGGAAAAAAAACCCAAAGAGGAAAGCCCCCTTTGTCCTCATTTAGGAAAAAAATTCCTTTCCCCGACCAATCTGGCAATAGAATAATCCTGGATCTTCCCCAGATCCTTACTATAACTTGTTATATTATACGCTCAAAAAAGCACCCCAGCCCTTTTTGAATCGTTATTGAATTCACCATGACAAGCCCTCTGGCAGAGAGTTCCACAGTCACCATCTAACAGTAAAGAACCCCTTTCGATGTTTTGTAGAACTTTCTTTACTCAGAGTAGAGGATGCCCCCCTGTTTGGATCAGTCCTGGGGGATAAAAAAAATTTGAAGAGCTTATATTAACCTTTTAAAATATTTTAAAATTTATTCCCCCGAAGCGTCTTTTTTCTAAACTAAATCCCAACCTTTCTAATCTTTTGGGTTTGGTTCCCCCAGTCCTTTTTATTTTTTTGTGCCCGCCTTGTACTGTTCAGCTTCTTTTTCTTTCCCGTGACTGGTGCCAAAACTGTACACAATATTCCCTGTGTGGTCTAACCTGTGACTTTTATAATGGGAGAAAATGTTCCATATGTGCATCTCTGCCCCTTTTAATACACCCCATAAACTGTTTGCATTGGAGCTGCTGCCCGACACGGCTGTTCAATTTAAATTTACTGTCCCCGGATTCCCAAGTCCTTCTCAGGGACTTTACCCCCGGTTTTTCCGTTTTAACTGTAATCATTATGGTTTTTCGGTGTTAAACCCCATCTGCCATTTCCTGCTCGGCCTCCAACTTATTAGATCGCTTTTGGATAACACTTATCCCCTTATTGGTTTATTACTTTTCAGGTTAGTATCATTGTACGGGGCCCCGAAGGAAAGCTTTTTTAAAACGGGTGGTTTGGGATGCGGTTAGGAGCCCCAAGCCCAGTAAAGTGTGGATCCCAATCCCTTATCTTTTTCCCCAAAGCTGTTACACAGATGTGAAAAGGGTGTAAAAAAGAGTTGTCATGAAAAAAACAGGGGGTGGGGGGCCAAAACCCAAACCATAAAGGCGGAAAAGCTCAATTAAAAATCTCCCTGAAGGCCACTTCCAAAAGTTGGCAAGTATGTTCATAGGTGTCCATGATAAGTGAAGGGAGAAGACCCCCCTATGTACAGGCCAAGCCCGCGTGGGGGAAAGGTTGTAATTTACAAACCCCAAAGGGGTCCCATCTATCAATAATTATTTTCCGCAGGAAAACCTCCTTAATTTATTCTAGAAGGCGGGGAAAGTACCAGAAGGCTGAGAACCAAGTTCATTTAAGGAATGAAGTAAATTTTATTAAATTGTTCCAGACCCCTAGAAAATCCACATTTTATAAAGGCATTATATGCATTGATGGGATTGTATTTTTGTAAATAAACATTGTTCAATATTGTTAAAAAAAAAATGGTGGACAAAAAAAGAAAAAAAATGCAGTTTTTTTTTTTTCACCAATTTCTAAATTTGCTGAGCATAAAGAGAGTCGCCTCTAATTTGCAAATCGTTTGTGTTGCATTGCAAAGCTGTGCGAATGTTAAGTGCTTTACGCAAAGGGTGGCACAATTCGTTTAATAAGCCCTTTTGTTTTTACGTCTTCACTTAGGTATTTTTATTTTTTCTACCCTCTTTTTTTGCACTAATCAAACATTAAAATACATAGCAGAATGAGTAACTGGTTAATGTTTTAAACATTGATTCTGTATTTTTTAAACAGGCCAGAAAAAGGGACAGCCACGAAAGAGAGGGGGGGCGTATTATTCTGAATGGCATACAAAGTCTTCAGCTTTCAATGCTCCAAATATTACAGAGCAACTCATGAAACAAGACGGAGTGGGGTTCTACACAGACATTTGCTTTCAGGATTGCATTGATGTTCTAATGAGCACTCAGAGTACCAAGCAAACCTTGAATAGAAAGCCTATTTTTTTGGGGGGAAGAGGGGGGGGGGGGGCAAAATACTGCACCCCAAATTTTCAATTTTTTAAAAGGGGTTTGTAAACCCAAAGGTTTAACAATAACGATACTTAAAAAAAACTTTTAATAAAAAAAAATAAAAATTTAGAAAGAAAAAAGAAAAGACTTCCTCTTTTCCCCGCGTTTTATGAATATTCTTGTATGAAGAAAAGAATATTTTTAGAGAGAGCATATCGAACGTTAAAGGACATTGTTGCAAAAGGTCCCCTAAAATGAACAGAATTCAAACCCGAAAGAACTGGAACTTCAAAACATTTTGACAAATTTTTATCCCATCTCAAAGAAGAAAAAAAATCAATTCGGTGTTTGGCCCAGTTTAGGGGAAAACCGGGCTTATAGGTTTTGGAGCTCTAACAACCAACATTGAAAATAATATGGTACAGTATTTCTTCCACGATACGACCACTCTGATTCAAATAGACGTACACAAAATCGTACATTTAAAAAGGGCCCCTTA